>JAOSBL010006197.1:0-10116 GCA_027568915.1 Erythroxylum roraimae | reverse complement strand
CTATATCCGACTGCTCTAGCATACCACCCTCGTGAGGCACGGGCTCGAATATCACCCACGATGTCGTGTTCGGGTCTTGCGGGAGTGGGATGCTACATTACAACCTTAAAAAGTCATTTAACTCATGATTATGTACGTGAATCCTAATGGTGGAGACTAAAATGATGTGCTAAGTTGTGGAATGTCTTGATCATGAAGGGTATTTGAGTGTACCTATAGATCTATCTTATTCTTAAACACATTTTATCATAATTCCCTAAATCAACTTGTTTGATTGTTTAAACCATGTTATTAGGTGCCTAATAATCAATTTTAAGTTATTTTACACTAGAGAATCAAGATCTAGATATCATCAATCAAGATCTAGATATCATCTCAATAAATCAAGTTGTCAGTAAAATTAGGGAGTTAATCTAAATTTGCTTCTATTATGCTTTTTTTCATTTTATTTTGTTATTTGTAAATGTTTTATGGGTAATTACTTCTTTTCTATGTTTAGATAAAGGAAACCTAGTGGTTATTTTTGTATATTGATTTAATTTAATCTATTATATGGGATATATTTCTGTTAGCTACCTTTGTTAGTCCTAACACTGATTTATTCATATTATGATTAAGTTTGATTTTAATTCACTTATAGATAACTTGAGAGAGAGCTAACTCATTAGTGACTATTGCTTATGTAGATGGGGTTTAGGTGAGATATTTTTTGTATTTCTTAGAACTTAATGCATTTAAAGGGTGTCAGTTGTAACATACCACTCCCACAGAGCATATACCTGACGGACATGTGAAGACGATTAAATCAATTCATTATATATTTTAATCCATTGCACATGACATAAAACATTCCAATATTCATGTTGTTCCATTTTTATCCATGAACATATGTAGTCTCAAATGTGAGTACATTTCCGAAATTCACATGTACAATATACAACAATTGAAAGATACAATCCTTGATAAAACATAATTAAGACATTTGTAGGTATGATCCCGACAATGACCCATATCCAAATGCAGAAGTTACTTCAACTAGACTAGCTAGGTCTCCTCTGAACCTAAAAATCAACGTTGTAATTTTGATGAGTTTGTGAACTTAGTAAGTGAACCATCATCGATGTGCTCACTCAAACAGACATAAACATCATTCATCATCAAATCCTATATATCATATTGTTCAAACTTTAGTACCTGATCGTAGTATTCATCATAGTTCAACAAGCCCATTATGAATACAAACATTTCATATAATCATTTCTGGATAATCTAATCGTTCATTTCATCTCATTCATATCATCAACATGTACACAAATATAGCATATCATTATGTCCACTCAATTTAGCCATTCTTTGCAAATATTCACATGGTACATTTAAAGATATGGATGCAAATGCATATGAGACTCCACTTTAATTTTTATTTTGTTGTAACCGAGCGCGTATTTAACTGTCCCGTATCTGTTGTGGATAGTGGACTCATTTCAGATACTATCCCGTATCCATTGTGGATACCAGGCTCATTTCATTTACTGTCTCGTACCTATTGTAGATACCGGGCTCATTAATTATTGAGCTTGTGACTCTGTGGAAGGGGCCAAAATTGTTATTGCGAGCCCTCCCCCTGAAACAACCCCATAAACTGCAAAAAAAAGTGAAAACATTTTATAAATAAAGACCTAAGTGATAAAAAAAAGTATAGTCCAAATTTGAACCTAATATCATGTCTGATCTTTAAGCTCTTTTCAGGCTAGTCACATCTCCTTTATTTTATCATGCACATCAATGTCATGAAATGCGTCATTTCACATAATGTGCTATCAATCACTTTCATTCGGTGTGCACAATCATTTGTCATAATCATCAGATCAGAGTCCGGCATTTAACATTCAGTTGAGTACACATTTTCACATACAATCATTAAGCACCTCCTATATAGTCCCGAATAATGATCTCCACGGATAATCAATTGTCCGTAATCATCAATATCACAATCATATCTAAATCATTTCAATATATATAGATATAAAGATTAAATAAAAGCAATTCAAACAGAAGCACATATCTAATTGAGATCACACATCTAGGTTACTCACAATATGCTCCAGTAACCTATTACCTTGATGATCCAGCAATTTCTAGATGTTGTCGATGTATTTGTGCTTCTATTTTCATCCAATACACACATAATTCACACATTACTAAATTATTCAATCAAATGAATATTCAATCATGTGAATGTAGATGTGTCATGTTTAATGCATGCTTAATTGACTAGCCCAGGTATGTATCCTTATTCACAAGTCTTGACCTTTAATTAATTATAACTTATACATAACTTGTTTGAAATTAGGTTTATACCTTAAGTTTGATCACTCTCAGTTCATCAATCATACGATCACTAATCCTTTTCTAATGCTTTATATTCACACAATTTCCCAATTCTCATTCATTTATAAACAATTCACATTGTTTATATCCTTTAAATCACATTTGCATTCATGGGAACATCCTTATCCCATTAACAACTCATACTTCCCAAATTCATATGCATTGATATCAAACAATCCATTCATTAAATCATAACATCAATTAATAACCTAAACTCATCAAACACTTAACCAATTTATTCAACATCAAACTAAGCTCATTTTAAGCCCTAATCAAGTCTATATCAATGTATACTATTTTATCCTTATATAACTCAACCAGAACACAGAACATAAACTCTCCTTTCTGCCAAGCATTTCCACGATCATGAAAAGGAATCAATACAATTCCCACGATCATGGGATAGGTGAACCGAAAGTTCACCTTCACTTTCCTTCCATTTTTCTTTCAAATTTTGACACCTTCAAGATAGTTCATCAATTATACCTCAATTATACCTTAAAGATGTTTCAATTCCTCATTAATTGAACTCTAATTCCAATTCAAATCATTCATATGGTAGTTCAAAAATTATCTTTCAAGCATCAAAATCAAAATAGAACATAACCAATCCATTCATTAAATTCCCAGCACATATTCAACACCAATATTACAATCAAATTCATCCCTGATCAATCATCATAAATGTTATTCTAACATATGTCAATAGGTCAATAAAACACATACTAGTTCAACTCAATGTCTCCTCAAACATCAAGCTAACCTAACCTTATGTGCAATGTTTACATCCTTTTCTTCCTAATGTTCCTTTATGAACAAGTTTTCTTCTTTTAATCATAACTCTCTCTACAAAGACCCAAATGCCATGATTCTTATGCCTCATGAAACTAGACTTCCCTTAGTCTTAATATATCCAAGAATTAGACAAATAGCATATACCTTTAAAATATAATCTCCATCCAAATTCTGTCTTGTTTTTGGTCTTAATAAATCCAAGAATTATATAAACAACATCTCCCTTTAAAATATAATCTCCATCCAAATTATGTCCTATTTCAAGTAAGAAATAGACTGGCAACCAATACTCAACCTTCAATAAATCATTATCAGGACATCTACTAACCAAAACGTTTCACAAAAACATTAATAAGACATCAATAATCATTTTTCATGTTCTATACTTTCACTAATTTGGACTCTAAGGTCCTCAAAAATCGCGAAATAATACTAGGTTCTTGCACAAAGGTCTATCACAGGTAGTATTAGGGAAACAAACATAACTTGAGCTATAGTTACTATTTTTTTCAAGAAACTTTGACAAAGGTCAAGTTAAGACCTATATCTACAACTTTCATTCTTTGGGTTTCTTCAAATTCGTGCTCTAAGGATATGAAAAATAGATCGAAAGAGAAAGATGAAATTGAAACCAAAATTTATGTTACTATTCTATTGGTCCTTGTGTCACTTACTTTAGGCTCCACATGTCACTCATTTTAAGGCTACACATGTCCCAACGTGTAAGACTACACATGTCACCAATTGTAAGGCTACACATGTCTCCAATTGTAAGGCTATATATGTCACCATTCTAAAGCTTCACATGTCATAAGTCTAAAGTGCCATTTGTCACAAATTTAAAAGGCCACTTGTCCCTCATATACTTAAGCCACTTGTCATCCAATTAACTGATTCATTTGTCACTTATTTCCAATGCCACATGTCACCATTTCATAGGCCTAATCAACTTAAATTCTCATGCATCAATTTGCCTTGCTCTTTAACAATTTTCTTAGACTAGATGCACATATCACCTCATCAATTTCTCAATTGTAATAATAAATTCCCAATTTCTTAATTATAATCCATCAATTCATGTTATTGGTAAATCAAAACGCAAAACATTGAGAATGCACATTCATATCACATTCATTTTCGTTCCATACCCCAGAATATGTCAATTGAGTGCATATATTATCTTGTAATGTTCTCTAAATCATGATTCATATGTGTATACGAATATTATGCATGTGAATGAAATACACCTTGTAAATTCTTAAATGAAATAACTCATGTGACTTAATCTAACAGTTTAATCTCTTAACAATTTTAGGAGGCAGGATATTACATCAGTATAAGTAGGGATATAGTTAACAAACCCAAGAGTAGATTATTATAGCTCGAAAAAATGTAGTTTTTCTATTTTGGAAGCCCTGATGGTCTAGAGACTATATCCATTTTAGGTTAATTAAAGCATGAAATCAAACATGTTAATAAAGGAAGTACTCATCTTAATACTGCTATTTGATTGCATTCTTTTTTTAATTATCTTATCATTTATTTCTTTAGCTATCTTCATTTATTAGGTTTAGTTTTGTTTTATGTTTCTTCATTATGAAAATCCTAAAAGCCATCTCTTTATTAATTAGCTTTAGACTAGTTAATAATATTATGATTTTCTATCTATATCACTTCTTTGTGAGATTGATACTCTATTAAACATTATATTGCTTGCCAATAAAAGATAACTTGCCTAGTTAATGAGTGATAGATTTATGATAGGATAAACTTTTATAATGTTGAAAATATATAATAACTATGCACTTACCATAAACAATTTATCATTAACACATCTGATTACTTAGTTAGGTCATAATTTCAAAAAACTACTTGCGTTACTCATTATTTTTACCTATTAATTATATCAAAATTACCAAAATAGAATTTATTGATGCTCAATTTATTCATAATTTTAAAACATCAATTTATAATCAATATGGAATACTTAACCAATTGTTAAACTAAACTTTAAACTCAAATCATGTTTAAATAATATGTATAGTACATCATTTAATTCAATCATCATTCTCAAGGTCATTCTCACTAAGCTAATTGCAATTGTATTGCTTAACTAAAATGGAAAGGTTACCTGATCTACACTCTCAGCGATAAAATCACCAAGAATCTCTTAAGAAGAAGATGCCTCGAAGTGTTGATTAGCACAAAATTGTGTGGAAAAAAGCACTCACTCCTTGAATATCCTTCATTCTTTGTCTTGCTATCCAAAATAAGCTTAATATTTCATAAATATTGCCTTACTTGCAAGTTAATAGAAATTGTCCTATGTGTTGGCTTTATGCAAAAAACTGAGATCGTCTTTTCTTCATTTTCCCCTTAACTTCAACATATAGTAGAGGATTAAGAGGAAATGTCAATGCACTACTCTAGTTTTGTAATGCCCCAATATACCCTGGAAGTATTATAGCATGTCTAGGGTGTATTAAGAAGTGAACATAATGAATTAAGTACATCTAAGTATAGTAAGAGATATAATGCTACTTAATGTAAAAGACATGGGTAAATGGATAATTTGTTCACTTCAGCATGGACATACATACTTTGATGTGAAATATGTATGGAAATTTTTAATATGTTTACTTAGATTTATGAATGTGATGTAAGGAGAATTGATAAAAAGAAGTATTCCATAAGTAAATGGGATGTTTTTTTGTTAAATTGGATGTATTTTTGTGTTACTCTTGCATGATAAGACCGAAGTTAGTTGATTTAGGATGTGTACCTCACTGAATGGATAGGTTCCACTAAACAGGCTTCTACAATTTGGTCATATCTTAACCTGTAGACCTCCAAATTGGATAATTAAAATTGGAGATTAAAATAGAGACATAGGTCTAAAACTTTGATGAAGGAATTGAAATTTGATTCTGCCTCTAAGAGTTTTGAATTCTATTTTGAAGTTTAGTTCTGGCTACTATCCTTGTTTTTGAATAGCCTGTAGTTTTTGGGGTATAAATCCCAATATAATTAACCATATGCATGAAATTTATGCCATTAGAAACTTAAGATATAGAGGAATGAAATAAATTGATAAGATTATAGGCCAATGTGGGAATTAAAAGAAGCAGAAGGACCAATATGCAATTTTCCTAAAGTCAACTCATAGACCAAGAAGATTAAAGCATGTGTGTTCAATAGAATTGTAACACATGGTCTAATAGAATTGTGACACATGGTCCAATAGAATTATAACACGTGGTCCAATGGAATTGTAACACATGCTCCAATAGGATTGTGACATATGGTCCAATGGGATTGAAACATGTGTCTAAGACTAGTAAATTCATGAAAAGGCATATACGAAGAGGGAATATGGACGAACCCTTTGATGACTTAACTTTAGATTTTTCTCCTCTCCACTTTGCCTTCTTCACCCTATCATTTTTTCAATTGGTGATTCAAGCAAAGCCAGAGAGGAAGGGAAGGAAAAGCATTAGAAGAACTACTTTGCCAATTTTAAAGTTTGGGACTTCACTTAGTTAATTTATGTATTTGTGTACATTTGAATGTGTAAAAAGATTCATTTGGATGTGTAATGGTTGCTGGGATGATACTTTGGTGCTATTTTGTATAGAGTTGGTTGAATGTGACAAGAGATTATAGTGTAGTGGAATTCTGTCTAGGGTTTATTGAACCAGTGGCATTGTTTGGGTCATAAATCACCCTACAAACCTCTAAATTTGGTGATTTTAGTTGCATATGAAAAATAAGATAGAAATATAAATCTATAGAAGAGGCTCTAACTTAATTCTGGCTTTATGATTTTGGAAATTGAGATCTAAAATGATGACCTAATGTTGTCCCTGTTTTGGAATAGCATGTGATATTTGGTCTATAGTTCATGTGTTAGAAGTCCAAATGGCCTGATCTTTGGTGTTTTGGAAAATAAAGACACAGATGGACAAATATCTAGAAGACCACGAAACCCATTTTGACTTTTTCTATACAAATATTAAGGGATAACTAGACTTCATCATGTGATTTGTTCCTGGACTGATAGTTTGCCTATTTTTAGACCACTTTGGGGTTCAGCTCAAATTGCACTGTTTTGAGTTTTTTTTCATTTCTGATTTTTACAAAATCTTATCTAAACCTTTTGAATGTGTATGAAAATATTCGAACACCTAGAATGATTTTTAAAAATCATTATTTACCAAAAAAAGATTTTTAAAAGTCATTCATCTTTTATTATGATTATGTATTCTTGGAGCATATGGGAAATGAGTAAATATTTTGGGTCGGTGATTTTAATTTATATGTTTTGCTCGAGGACAATCAAAAGCTAAGTGCGGGGGAAATTGATATGTACTTAATTGATTGTATAATTATTCCATAACACTTAGCGATTAATGACATGAAATTGCTTAAGATACTTATTTTGACTCATATATGGTTTTAAGCACAATTTAGAAGCAAATGAGTTAAAGTAAGTTGAAAGCACTATAATTGGGTC
Source organism: Erythroxylum roraimae (assembly GCA_027568915.1). Lineage (NCBI taxonomy): Eukaryota > Viridiplantae > Streptophyta > Magnoliopsida > Malpighiales > Erythroxylaceae > Erythroxylum > Erythroxylum roraimae. The sequence continues at coordinate 2,417 of JAOSBL010006197.1, read as the reverse complement.
GTTTTCCAAATATTCATATCCACTTGTCTTCATGGAACAAGAACAAAGAAGAATAGGGCAAATAAAGAAAAGAAAAAGACAAGAAAATGAAAACACAAAGTGAAGAACCAAGATATGAATTATCTCACGGCTACTACAAAATTGCAGCTACCATGAGCAGTGACAGCTAGTTGCTTTATTAACTACTCATCTTCTGTGTTGGGTAGAACAATTAGGAGATAGCCAGCCCCCATGCATGCTTCTCACCATGGACAATCAGTTGCCTTCCCACGGTGATGCCAATAGCCAACACTATGCAACTCCCATACATGCTATGGCGACACCTAGAGCCAAGCATCTCACGCCCACCATCTAGCTCCCATGCAAGATGACCAGCTGCCATTCTACTTAGTGCTTAAGGTACAAAGAACATGTTGTGTGTGATGTGAGTGGAGGGCTGAAGCAAAGAATGGCAGTTGAAGCAAAAACATGTGTAGAGTGGGGCTGCACTTCAGTTGGAAAAAAAAAGAGGGCACTCATGACCATAAATTAATTTGGAATGGCCATGAGAATTAACTCATGGCCACGCCAAATTATTACACAACTGTGAGCATTAACTCACAGCTGTGCAATATGGTGTGAGAGGACTTCGGTTGGAGAATAAAATAAAAGAGGGTACTCATGGACATAAATTAATTTGGTATGGCCATGAGAATTAACTCACAGCCGTGCCAAATTATTGCACAGCCGTGGTGTTAAGTCACAAGTGTGACACATAGTCACACCTGTGATGGCCCCATGCACCACTGTGTCCATTAACACTTGATAAGTGTAGATTTAAATATATTTTATATGTGACTATTGCATGGAAAGTACATGTGAACTAGGTTTTTCATTTTAATGTTGTATGATTATGTATATGTTATGCTTGTTTTAGGCATTTTTACATTGCATGTGGCCATGTTAGTGTTTAATTATGTTCTAGTATATTGTACATACATTTTGTGTAAGTTGGTGTGTTAACCTTACCATTACATTCAATATGTGCATGCATAAGTCTCATTGTATGTGTTAATATTTTGTGTATTAATTAGCCCATGCTAAGGAATGATCAATGCTTAATTTCATGGTTTATTGTCAGGTTAAATGGTTCAATTGAGTCAAAGAAGCATGGAATAAAAGCTGGGACATTATAATAGGAGTGTGACATTGGTAGTAGTAAGGTCACAGCTGTGACTTAAAAATTTGGCTAGCACAAAAGCCTTGTGTAATCCTTTTAAGAATAATTAATTACATAAAATCATAAGGGCAGGCCAAGACAAAAGAAGAAGCATGTGAGTGGGTCGGCATAAGGAGAAAAAGTGAAAAAAAGTGAGAAAGGGGAGCAAAAATGACAGTTTTCTAGGTTTGGTGTACCAGCCAGGTGATGAGTGACTTAGGGCTGCATAAAAACAAGTACAGGCTGCCAAAATAAGGGATTTTCATGGGAGAACATAGCTTAACAAAGGAGAGGTAGAAAGGTGGCATTTGGAGCTACACATTAGAGGAGAACACTAAGGATTCCAAGGCTACACCTAAGCTATCCAGATTTCCAACTTGCTTCCTCAAACAATAAGTTTCTTTTTCCTATCTTTTTAATTTTTTTATTTATTGTATGGGAAGAAGTTTAGAACCTGTATTGATGATGATTGAGCTGTGTTTGATGGATTTCTAGACTGTTTTAGTATTATTCTTACTCAACCCATGTAAGACTTCACTTTTGTGCAATGTTATGATCATTTATGTGTGTTTATGGCACTGGGATGCTCATGTTTAGTGTAACATCCTGTTACCCACGTTGAGGCTAAAATAGTAAATATGAGAGATTACTAAGAGATTAAAAAATATTTTTCATATTCATGCATAATATGACATGCATATACACGTGAATAGTGAAATTTTGCACATAAATATGTTTGTACATGAATTCATTGACATTCCGGGTATAATTATTTCTAAATGTGATTTCTATTGAGAATTGTGGTTTTTATATGTTGACAATTGATTTGGAGGTTGTAATTGCTGATTTCGAATTTTTGAAATTTTTGGAGAAATTTCTGGAAATTATTAGGTATTTTTAGACTAGGAAAATTGCCAAATGGTAAAAATATTAATAAATAGTAGTAAAAATTACTATCCAATGGCAATGGAAATTTTGATAAATGACCTTAGGATTTATTACAAGTGCTATTGAAAATTGGAGGACAATTGGAGTAGAAATTGAAACTAATAGGACTAGTTAAATGAGGGAACCTATTTTAATGCTTTAGAAATTGGTGCAAGTGACACATGTCTTAAGTTGATTTTTTTATTAAAAGACCCCCCATGTAAGACTTCACTTTTGTGCAATGTTATGATCATTTATGTGTGTTTATGGCACTGGGATGCTCATGTTTAGT
>JAOSBL010006153.1:0-22915 GCA_027568915.1 Erythroxylum roraimae | reverse complement strand
TTATTATTGAGAAGTAGCAAGTTTGACGCCTGTGAGGCAGTGACGCTACTTCTTTTGTTTTTTTGTTTTTACTAACTACGGAAGTTATATACAATTAGATAAGGATTGCAAATATTAAAGCCTGTGACCATCAAAATTTTGTTTCATGCAAATACTATATATTTTTTAAATAACTTGTTTAATTATTTTTAATTAAAATAAAGTAGTGTTAAAATTTTTAATTATTAATAGTTTTAAAATTATGGAAGAGTGGCACTGTGGAAGAATGACATAATATATTAGAATTTGTGCTATAATTAAAATAATATTATAAAAGTTATTATTTTTAAAATATAAAAATATTAATATTAATATTAATATTAATATTTAAAAAGTATATAAATATAATTAACTATAATATCAAAAATAGGTTTCCTTTGGAAAAATTAAAAAAGGCTAATTGATTAATCAGGAAAAGGACGAGTGCCTCCACCACTATTAAAAGAATAAAGGGCACAATCGTCAACTAAACAAAGTTTTTTCGATTGATTACCAAAAATGCTTCTATAGAGGAACTTTTAAACAATCAGCTGGTTTGAATAACCCACTTGAAATTTAAGGGGTGTGGTTGAGTGGAAAAGACTTATCCATCCTTAATCAAAGGTCAAGAATTCGATCATTGGCTTTGGGTATGGAGCAGCCTTAAATTCTTGAGCCAGCTGTCTCACCCTATGAGATGCCTACAAACTAACGAGGGGATTAGTTACTGAACTCGCTAGTGGATACCCTAATCTAGACCAGAAAAAAAACCCACTTGCCAATCACTAAACAAAATAATTCCAACAGCTAATGCCTTCTAAAATGCTAAAAAATGGTTGAAGCTTCGTTTACCAAACTGAGCTTATGAGTTCATTTGTGACCATAATTTAATTTAAAAATAGACTATCGCATATAAATTTTATTACTAAGGCAATGCAACGACGAAAAAGAATATGATTCGACTTTTGAGTTAATTACAAAAAAATCTCAAACTTTGTTCAATTTTGTAATTATAATTCAAATTTTAAAAATTGGCAATTAAATACTCAAACTTTCAATTTTTTTCAATTCTAGTTCGATTTTAGTATCTCTGTTAAGTTTGCTGACATGACTTACCATGTGTTTCAGAAACCCTAACTAATAATAAACGTCAGTAAAAATTAACACAACTAATGAAGATTAATAAACGACGTCGTTTAATCACATAACTAAAACGATTTCATTGTCAAAAAATGATGCAATTTCCTTAAATCAGTTTACACAGGCCCAACGCCTTTACCCTTCATTTTCAGTTTGTTCTCTTTGTCAGTTTGTTCTCTTAACACCCTTACTTAGCCTTCATTTTCAATTTGTTCCTTTCGTTTTCAGTTTGTTTTTCTAACACTCTCACCCTTCTTTTTCAATTTATTCTTTCAACTTTCTCAACCTTTCATTTTCAATTTGTTCTCCTGACGTTTTAAGCTACTCTCGTATCGCAACGCATCAGTAATCTTTTTATTTTCAGATTGTTATCCTGATATCCGTAGCATAATACATATTTACACTACTTATACGTAAAGAAGAAGAACTTCATTGCGAGTAAATGTATGTAAAGAAGAAGAACTTCATTGCCAACAAAATGTAAAAAGGCACTTCATCTTTATGCTTCACTGTCTAAATAACCTATAATTTCTAGCATCTAAATTTATGTATGATCATCAAGATCTGCAAAATTAAACAAACCCACAACAAACTGTAATAAAAACCTATCATTGACGTGACTGATTGTGACGTGAGAACAAAATGAGCTTCCTGGATGTCAGAAGGGCCGAAGATGTTGGGAGAAAAAACTGAAAACAAAGAGCTTGTTGGTGCGGTGCGACGTGAGAGTAGCATGAGACGTCGGGAGAATAAATTGAAAACGAATGGTGAGGGTGTCCGGAAATCAAAGTGAAAATGAATGGAACAAACTGAAAATAATAGGTGAGGGTGTTGGGACTGCGTAAACTGATTTAATAATTAAATTGCGTCATTTTTTAGCAATGACATCATTTTAGTTATATAATTGAATGACGTCATTTTATTGATTTTCATTAGTTGTGTTAATAATTTATTTGAAAATACAAATTACCATTCATAATTTATCGAAACAAGCACATTCAATAATTTAAAGCACAATAAAAATATAAATTCAAAAATTACGAATTATGATTCATGATTTATCGGAACATACACATTCTATAATTCATCATTGTCTTTGCATTATGTTGATAATTATATTATCATCTTATGTCAAAACAATTATTAATTAATACATATTATCTACTCTTTTAAGTCCCTTAATGATTCGGAAAGATATATGAATATAACATGTAATTGTAACGCCCTCTTTGACTGTCTTTTACCTACCTTGTTCCTGGGTTTTAGAGCTATTAATTATGGCAAGTCTCACATAAAAATTATTAAAAAAAGACACAAAAAATAATAAAAAAATCTTTGAACTTGAAGATTCATTCTGCGAGTTAAGGGAAGTAATTACAAGTGTATAATATTGAGGAAGAAGAAGGAGAAATTTAATGGCTGTTTCTGATATGATACTTATAATCACATGCCAATACATATATATTTATATATATAATAGAGAGAGTTGGACACCGCTAGCGACTCTGAACTTATGGTCTGTGTTGTCTCCCGAATATGCGTTTCTAATGAAAACCATATTCACGTGAAGGTCAAAGCTACATATGAACAGTTACAAAAATCCTGTCTTATTGTCATTCAAAGTGGTGTTGAGTATAAATACGTTTTGATGTTTTGTTTGCCATAGCAGAAGTAAGGAGAGAGTTGCGGTAACACAGACATCAATGGATGTGAAGGAGGTGGTGGTGTTGATAGTAGGAGCAGGTCCTTCAGGTTTAGCAACCTCAGTCTGTCTATCTAAACTCTCTGTACCAAATATCATCTTAGAGAAAGAGGACTGTACTGGTTCTCTGTGGAAGAAACGAGCTTATGATCGTTTGCACTTGCACTTAGCTAAAAAGTACTGTGAATTACCCTACATGCAGTATCAACCTAATACTGATACCTTCATGAAAAAGGACGTGTTCATCAAGTACCTGGACGATTACCAAGCTCACTTTGATGTGAAACCTTTGTATAAACGGTGTGTTCAGTCTGCTTCTTTCGATGTATCAGCAAAAAAATGGAGGATTATAGCCAAAAACGGCGTGTCTAGTGAAACTGAAACCTATATTGCTAACTTCGTTGTGGTTGCAACAGGTGAAAATAGCGAACCTTTTGTCCCTCAGTTTCCTGGCATGGAGAGCTTCGATGGAGAGATGGTTCACTCCAGTGAGTACAAGAATGGCAGTGTATACCGAGACAGAAAAGTTCTGGTTGTGGGGTGTGGCAATTCAGGAATGGAAATAAGCTATGATCTCGCGAGCTACGGTGCTAAAACCTCCGTAGTTGTTAGGAGCCCTGTAATGTCTTCTTCTTCTTCTCATCCTCCTCTTGTTTCTCTGCACAAGCATGCAACTTAAAATGCTTGGTCTGTCTTCTCTGCATCAACTTAAAACCTCCATAGCTGTTAGTTTCATTTGCTTCACTTGTCTCACTCTCTGTCTCTCTGTGTGTAGAAGAATCTGTTGCATGAATTGCATGCAGGACTCTTGTCAATCCTACAACACGGTCTTGCGTCACCACCACACATGCTCGTCCCCTTTCCAAGTTTTCTTTTTTAGTGTGTACATGTTACTGATTCGGTGAGAGTTTTTGCAGTTTCATGTACTGAACAAGGAATTGGTGTACACTATGATGAACTTGCTCAGCTTCTTGCCGATGAAGTTGGTCGACGTTATCGCTGTCTTCCTCTCAAGACTTGCATATGGAAATCTGTCCAGATATGGAATCCATAGACCACCGAGTGGACCATTTTCGTACAAGAAAGAGACTGGAAGAACACCTGTAGTCGATGTAGGAACTGTACAGAAGATTCGTGAGGGAGCAATTCGGGTAAACAAATTAGATATGCTTGGATTGGAATAATATTGATTATGATTAGTTAACAAGCCATGATTATGACTGTAGGTTGTTCAAGGAGTTGCAGGCTTTGATGGAAACTTTGTGGAGTTCACTAATGGAATGAAGGAAGCATTTGATGTGATAGTGTTCGCAACTGGTTACAGGAGCTCAGCCACTGAGTGGCTCCAAGTATTTCCAGTTTTCAGATTAGTTCATATCAGTTTCATTTCCTCCAATTCCAAGCAACTTTTTACTGATTATTGTTTGTTTCTCTTCTCACAATAGGACTATGGTTTCGTTCTTAATGAAAAGGGTCTGCCAAAAACTCCATTTCCTAAGCACTGGAAAGGAGAAAATGGGGTCTATTGTGCTGGACTTTCCAGGATGGGACTTAATGGAGTTTCAAATGATGCAAAAGCCATAGCTGAAGATATCAAGAAGAAGTTGATAACTAGTCTTGTGACAGGGAAGGGAATAGAGTATTAGAGGACTAGAATAAATAAGAGCCCTGGAATGTATCAGGGATCAGATCCATGCTCTGAACAGCACTGTACTGTACATGGAAACTCTAGTAATGTCGTGTCTGTGCTTGTGGTTTCAGTCCTCCTTTTCTATGTTTCTGCGCCTGTAAACTTGTCTGGTTTAATAATATCAACCACAAATCTTCCTGTTTCTTTAGCAAGTATCAATCCTCGAATCATTCCAGGGCATTTTCAAGGAAAACCATGAAATTATAACGCATCTTTGATTGAATCTGAGAACCTGAAACCTTAGAAAACGCGAAGTTCTGATATAGTTCATTAAAACTCTAACTTTCAGCTTCAGAAACCGATGGAGAAACTGCACTGAAACCATGAGTTGGTGGCAGCGTGAAATCAGTTTCAGATTGTTTAACAACCAGCGTGAAATACGCAAGATTCTCGGGTTGAAACAAGAACAAGTAAAGCAGATGCACTCCACTCAGGGATGTGTAATAATATATAAGAAAGAAACAAAGAAGAAGATGAAACTGAAACAAATTCGTCTCTCGGATCTGAAACCTTACACTTACACATTCCAATGCGCTCTTAGATGCTTCGGACGCCATGAATGACTCACCTTACTCGCCTTCACGCCCTATCCCAAGCAGTCACGTTGTTTGCCACCTGCTTATACATCTTTCAAGCTTCGTGTACTGCTTCTGTACCTTGAAGTTGAGGTGGATCATCACGAAAAAAAAACCCAACTTGATAAATTCTTGATGCATTTAAGCTTCAATGTGAAGAAGAAGATCACCCTATAGAAAGAGGAATTTTGCTGGAATTTATGAACTAGAACTCATGTTTAGTTTATGGTAATTATTGAGGGTTGAGGCCGTTAACAAGAATTGTTACGGGACAATAATTATTTGAATAATTGACCTTTATTATTTATAAATCTTTTAATATTTTCATGTTTAATTAATACGGAATACTTTAACTTATAGCAACAATAATAATTCAGTAAAAATTTAGTAGTACGCAATCTTATTCTCTAACTTTTTAACAAGGTTATTTTTGAATAACTCACATAAAAAAAATAAATAAAATATGAAATAAATAATAAACTAAATAATTCGGTAAAGACAGACAAAGTAAAAAACAACAACAATATAATAATAATATCGTTATTATTATTTATAAATAGGTTAAAAATAATCTAAGTACCATTTTTTTAATTGAATACATGTTTATAATTAATTTAAACATGAAATAGATATTTTCTTTTTTATTTTGGAGTATTTGGCTTTTTTTATAAGATATAAATTTCAGTTGGTTGAAGAAAATATATGTACTAAAGGAAATGAATATTTATAGTGAATGTTATATGGTAGCAAAATAAAAGAAAGGTCTGTACTTGGGAGGTAGTTCTTTCATATGAGAATTGACTCTAATTTTGATAATTTAATTAGCAATATATAATGATTTTTCAAATATGTTATTTCAATCAATATATTCATACTTTGTTGTTATCATTATTTCTTTTTATTAAAAATATCACCTTTTTTTTTTTGACTTTAAAAATATCACTTTTAGTATCCTATATATTTTTATTAAAATATTACTTTGATCGCCATTAATAATTAACTAAAAGGGACGTAAACAACAATAACACTTATTATGAATCTTGCCGTAAAATTTAAAGATGTCCAATAGTACGTAATCTTATTCCTAATCAGTAGAAAGTAAAAGTGAGGTAAGTAATTATTAAGTATTATTTCAATGATTGATTTAAGATAAGGTCAATTATTTTTGGACGTATCGTAAATTTTAAATTTGTACTTTTTAATCTTTTTATATTTAATTATAATGTCTTGTCTTCTTACATATGATTATAATGAGACAATTTATTTACCTTATGTATTAAAGTTCATTATTTAATAGAAAGTCTTATGGTGAGATTGTTTAGAGTTTGTTATTTAACAGACATTTATGTAATTAATTGTGCATATACAATTACAGTAATCTGTTGTTGGCAAATATATTTGTTAAGTTTTAAATTTATAAGTTTTATTATTCATAGTTAAGTTTACTTTTTTTAATTTTTAATGTAAAAAACGGTCTCTCTGTTTGATAGAGGAAAGGCTACGTACTACTAGACCTTTCTAGACCCCGCATTTCTGCGAGACTCTGATCGGGTGTTATTGTTGTTCTAGTTAAGTTTACCTTTTATGTCTTTTAAATTTGGAATTTATATTTTATGTTTTCAAGACTAAGATTTTCATCATTATCAACAAAAAATTAAATATTGAGTCACATATTATCCCAAAGAAAGTATCCATTTTAAGTCCTAATTTCTAAGTATGATAAAGTAACTTATTTTGGAAATTTCAAAAAAAAGTAACTTATTTTGGAAACATGACTCATAAAACTTTAAATTTTGTATAGTTTTTCTTATAAATATAAATAGCGAGATGATTGATTTTGATTGTAATGTTAGATATTGAAATGTACCTAGGGATGTCAAAAAGGGCTTGACCACGGGCCGATCATGGTCATCCCGACTTGTGGCTTGACCGTTATTTCAAAAACGATGTCAAAAAGGGCTTGACCACAAGCCAATCATAGTTGACCCGGCCTGTGACTCGACCATTACTTCAAAAACGACGTCATTTTTTACGGTTTTCTTAAAAATATATATATGACGGGCCAAGTTGGTCCAGCCCGACCGATCAAACCGTGGTCAGGCCAGACCACGGGTCGGGTCAGGAACAGCCTAAGCCCGGCTTGAACCATTGACATCTCTAAATGTACCGAACTTTGTAGTTTGATGAAACTGAATTTTCATATAATTCATATACAAATGCTTTTATAAGTCTATCTTAGTAAAATAATTTATTTTTGACTCATATGAAAAATAAATTGAACAAATTTTATAAAAAGTTATAAGTCAAAAATAAATTATTTATATAAAAAATAATTGTTGACAATTTTTTTTATTTCTTTACATTAAATTAGCTTATGATACTTAGCTTTTGTTGCTTATGAAATTTTCTTTTGCGTAACTATTTACTTATTTCACAATTTTGGAAACTGTCTCTCAACTAGTTAAGTATAAACTGGACCTCCTCAAATCCTACTTGTAGTGAGATTTTTACTGAATTATTGATGTTGTTCTTTATTCCTTTCACAAGACAATGATGTGTTAATAAATGTGGATGACAATATAATTAAAAATCATTGATAATAAGTGTCACAATTTTAAAGAAAAAGTTAACGATTTCTAATCAAAATTTAGTATTTAAACTTTTTTCTTTTATTTTTGCTAAATCTTAATTATTTGTTAATATTATGTTAATTTGTATTACTTATTAATTAATTGAATTAGCAAACTTTAGATGATAATATTAACTTTTATTATTAATATCAAATTTTTTGTGGATACTTGTATTCAATACTATCAATTATTACTCAAAACCTAGACATATTTCTAAAAAATATTAATATCCATATGATCGGGTCTTGCCCAGTTGAAGCTCAATCTGGCCCAAGGCTTTCGATCTAATCCCGAGCTCGATCGAGCTCCGTTTGGATTAGAACCAAATTCGACATTTATTAATTGATGAATAAAAAACGATTATATGGCCTTAATCTTTGTATACTATTGCTTAATTATCCAATTTCATTCAATTTTAAGTAAATATTTGTATCATTGATCTCAGGAAAGAGTTATCTAGTATTGGTTCCATGATATGATACTTGTTTGGAAGCTTCAGACTTGGTGAATGGTTATAGAAATAGAAAGGAACTTTTGATCAATGGACTCTCAAGATTCATAATTTGGAAAGGATCACGGATCATGCATTTCTTCCACTTGTTTTGAACTATAAAATCCTCACGTAAAGAAGCAGACTTCCTCCTTCCTAAACAGGTGAATAAATATTCAGGCTTTTCTGGTCAGATATGACCTTAAGAAAAGTTTTCCGAACCGGACTCGAACTGTGTCCGTAAATATCCTAATTCCGGTTATTGATAAACAATTTGTTGGACAATACTCAATACAAGACGATGAAGAAGAAAAAGAAGAAGAAGAAGAAGAAGCTCCCTCCAAGTCCTCTTCACTCTTCCCATGTACCAATTACCCGAGCAAAGGACTAACTAGCTCTAAGTTGATGCATCAAGAAAAAATCATAAGAAACTAACCAAACCTGAAATGGAAATTTAAGAGCAACAAGTTTTGATGAATGGGACCTCCCTAGGAACTGAAGACATTTAAAATGAATTCTGTACACAGGAATGGATACACAGATTCAATTGTCATGAATTAATGTATATCCTTTCGACTAGATCATGAAAAACCTTGCAAGCAAAGCAGTAAAAGCAAAACAAGAAACCAATATGATAATATAAACGAAAGCATTTCCTCAAAACAAGGTTTGCTGGTAACAAGGTATTACAGACGAGGCTTACCTAACAAAGCACTGAAGATCCTTCATTACCTTGAACTCTACATGAAGGTGGATGGTCTAACTCAAACAGAAAAGTCACTTACTACATTTATATCCACGTGCAAATATAGGGAGGATTGTGTAACCCAGATCCTCTTCTTACGATACGTATGTTATATCCACTTGGAAATATAAGAACGATCGTGAAACCCAAATCCTCTTCTTACAGTCCACCTCCGATGAGTCATCTGCCTAAAAATATAACTTCCAAGAAATGACCACCAGGTGCGATTTATCAATGGAGAATAGGAAAACAAAATAAATAATAAAATAAAATAAAGCTAGGATAAAGACTGAGGAGCCTAGCCTTATCCCCGTTGGCAGGAGGGATATCTGGAAGTGCAGTCAGTTTGGTAGATCAGTTGGGCCTAAAATAGTTGCACTATAGGTCTCCGGCTTAATAATGTATTTATATGGGGAGTGGCCCGGAGACAGGGTCACTCCCAGAATTAGCATCCTTATGTTTCAAGGAAAGTTTTGCGAATTGGGAATCAAGATCCCTGCTCTTAGTACGACGATGGCCAGATGTCGGTTGTGGTTGCTGTTGTTGATGTTGCTGCTGATACAGTACTCGCAGCCTTCCAATCTCCCTCTCCAAAACTTCATGCTCCACTGAAAGCATACTCAACAAAGTTCATCTTCAGAAACAGAAAAATTAACTATCTAGAAAGGGGCAAAATAAAACAAATCCTTTATAGTGGGATATCATTGCATCCTTATTACCCAACTTGCTTTAGCTTCAAACTTTAACTCCTAGTTATGCAGCATCTCACCCTAGCTTTCCCCTCTTCTCTCTTTTTAAAATCAATCTCCACCAATTTCGGGATACGATGAAACGATAAATTGGTAAAGTTGCTCCAAAAATTTGCCATAAAGCATGCTTATAGAGCTAGTAAGGGGCATTTTGGGAGGAAAGGGGAACCGAATGTTATTAAGTACTAAGCATAAGAACAAAGAAAGGTTAAACTAGCAAATGAAATCAATAAGCTAAAACATACTCTGAGAAAAGGACTTTTAAACTACTAACCAGTTTGGCTCACCAGATCAAATACAAAGAGAATAGGGGTATGATATCAACAGCTTTAACTGAAAAAAGTTGAGTAATAGAACTCACAATATTTGATAAGCTGCTCTTGTTTTAAACTTTCCAAACGCTGCTTCAGGTTTTTATTTTCCATGCTCAGTATAAGATTTTGCTGGTTGAGAAATTCAAGCTCAGCTGAAACTTCAGATCCTTCTGCCTGCATTGAGTGGCAAAATGCATTCCGAGATTAGACTTCCAATTCTTTGTTGTTTAGTTTATATATCAACCATGCATACGTCAAAACGTGGATGAAGTCAGCTTCAAGTGCCGATATAATAGTACTTGCCTGTAAAGCTTGTACGTTTCTTTCCAACTCAGCTATGTACTGAAGTTTTCGAACACGAGAACGTTGAGCAAATTGCCTGCATAGATTGAATCATAAGTTATTTTCCTGGATAAGTCATATGTTATTATATTACATATCACTTTCACTTCACCATAAGGAGGCAACTCTTTTGAAGTAGACATACCAGTATATCTAAAATCATCAGCGCAATATTCCATGATAAAACTCCTAACAACATTAACAAATAGCCATATGTCTCATGAAGCAAGAATCAAACTTTGTTGTCCCGAATTAAGGAATACAAGTTCTATCAGCAAAACTGGTATTAGTCTTCCATTACAACTCTGAAGTTAGCAGCATTTTCCATAAATTGCCTTTGAGGAAGCCTTCCATGTCACTGTAAAAATTCTCCATGCTAGATAAGGGTCATTTATCTTCTCACAGTTAGCCTAAAATAAAATTCTCTCTTCAAGGTGGAGAATATGTGCTGTGTCAACAAAAAAGAGAATGATTTGCCTAAAGTTGGAAAGGATGTATAATTACTAAACCATTGACCAGAAACTTAAAAGACAGACACAGTTTCTGGAGTGAATGCATACAATCTGCAATACATAAATCTGAAATAAATTTATCATAATTTCCAATTATCCTTTGTGCTATATATAAAAGGTTAAATTCAAAGATGATCCAGGGAAAAAGTGAAAAATCAGTCAAAACCACTTGTATGCCCTTTAGTTCGTGTAGGATGTCCAATACTAATAGCAAAGTGAGGCCAATGTTGTAGTAGAATTAGACCATCTATATTTTTAACCTAGTTTAAAATACATGTGTAATATATATAATTAAAAATCTAGACAGTCTAATCCTAATAAAACAGTGGCCAAAAGCTAAATAGAGATGTCAATCAGCTCCAGTTGGGAAGGTGCAGACTGGGTTATCTCAGATTTGCGCTGATTCATTTCAAATGCCAAACCATAACCCTAAAATTCACATTAAGACAACCCGTTCTCACGTTAAGACTCAAACCTTGAATTAACTCACTTTTTCTTATTGTGTTTTTATTATAAAACATGCAAATGTGGAATCCCTAAAAAGTTTTATATAGCGTATATTAAATAAAGCAAAACATATCATCTATAGAAAAGAAAAGAAAGTGATCCTTTAATAGTTGATACAAGTTTTCTATAAATTGAATTTTCAAAAGAAAGATATTTAAAAGCAACTGTTAAAAAATATTTACTTGTTTCTTGTAACCAGTATATACCACCTGTTTATAGAGTAATTGTAACTCTCATATTTCTCATCCACAGCATCCTATAACATACACAACCTTATAAATATTTTTGGATAATGATTATCATGAAAAAGTTGATTCAGATTTAAAAGAAAATGTTTTCCAGATATATTCTTTTTGATCTAAAAAAGAATGTGATTAATATATTGGAACAAAAACAAAACAAAATGAATCTAAATACATACTGTTTGGCTCGTTTTGTATCTGTCTCTGATGAAGAGGACTTAGTATGGGAACCATCTTTTTTTTCAGAGGCAGTTTTCAAATCATGTTGAACACATTCAGCCTGATCTTTCTTTTCACTAGTTGAAGACGGAACCCCATCTGATTCCTGTGAGAAACATGGTGATCCTGAACTCCGTGAAAGAGTATTCTCTCTTGCCGAAAGAAGCCCACTCGCATGGTTTGCAGCACTCAAAGGTGAATCCCAAGGCCTATTCTTCTGTTTTACCAAGCTTGTTTCATTATATTTTGCATTCTGTCGGACCTCCCCAGGATGATCAATATCTTGAGATCCCCAAAAGGGTGTTGACATCACATGTTTATGTGCATACTCATCTGGTGCTCCATAAACCACATTAGAAGTATTAGATATATCAATGTATGCAAAGGAATCACTTGACGAACGACGATGGCCTCCTTTTCGAACAGGTGTTTCTGGCTCATTAAGGAGATCATCAAGCCAAGAAGGTTGTTCGTCTAAGAGGAAGGTCTCAGAGGAAGTTCGCTGGTGATTTTTGTTCCCCTCTCTGGGCTTTTGTACAGCTTTTGATCCAATGACAGTGTTAGGAGCATGATCAGCATATGAGGGTGAAACAGCAGGAAATGGGCATTTTGGAGGAAGCAATGGATGCCTTCCAGAATACATCAAACTCCGAATATTTGATGAACTATTGGAATTTGCCATAATCAAGGCACAGCCCCCCTGCAACAGATATCGTCTTAAGCCAGGAAATCCAAGGCCTAATGGTAGGAGAGGAAGAACATAAGATTGTGTTTCATTATTTTATCTTTACCACATTTCCTGGCAATAAACAAAAAACAACACACTAATGCATTACCTACAACACTAAAGCATGCACAAGACAGATTCAAAGAAATCTATGAGACATTTGAGTTTTTCATAGAAGAGTTTGGATATCATAGAAAACAGGATGGGTCCGATCCATCTAAGAATTACTATTTACCAGTATGACATACAAAATTGTTGTATCGGATCTCAAAAGCAATTAATGTCCTATCCACCAACCTTAACACGAAGCAGTACTTGATTTCATTAAGAGAATCTAGGTTCACTACAAATTAACCCACAGATACCAACACTTGTCCATCCTCTAGTGAAATCAAGCTATCCGGTAAAAGCAACCAATGGGGCAGAAATCTTGGAAAATGGGGGAAAAAAAAAAGAAGAAGACCAACTATATTGCAAAGAACATGTCAGTTACATAGTATCAAACACAAAAGACTTAAATTATACTCAAACGGTGACAATGGTTCACCTGAGTATAAATTTCTGTTCGTACAAGTCTCAGAAAAACACATTCTAATATAAATTAAAACAACACGAAATCAAGTCATCAATTAATCTTATGTTCCCACATTTCCTCAGCGGCCTAAACAAAAGAAAGAAATCCAGAGATAGAAACAATCAGATGCAATCCCAGAAACACCGAATCAGTAATTCAACACAAAACAGGAAGTGAAAATGCAAGACAAAAGAAGCAGAGATAATTACAAATCGGAGCTCGTTCTTAACAAAAATCACAAGGAACAAAGAAGAAAATAAGAGTCACCTAGTATTGAAGACACGGGTAATTGAGATCTCCCCCAAAATGCAACTAGAGGGGAAAAAAAGAAGAGAGATCGATCAAGTAATCGGGTAATCCTATCTGGGTTTGTCCTGTGATGCTTGGATTCTTACAAAAGCCCTGACCTTTTTTGTGTGTCTCTATCAAATTGTGTCTGTATGTATTGTTGTATTGGGTTTCTCTGTCTCCCTCTCTCTTCTTCTTGTTGGGTCGTTGAAGTGTGGTGTTGAAAAGGTAAACCCAAAAATTAAAGGCATATTATAAAAAAAATTTAAATTTAAAAAAACAAACCACTATAGTTATACAGCTTCTGTCTTTATTTAATATTATTTTATAACCCAACCCAACAGGTTGAGCTGTCACTTCTGCCCTTTTTTTTTTGGCCTCTCTTCCCATTATTCTTATTTTATCCAATTAAAAAAATATGGTCTTATTTAAAAAAGAATTAAAGTTTTAAACAATATTTGATCTCTGTTAATTTTATTTATTATTAAGTTAAATAATTGAGAGCGAACTTTAGAGCAATCGATAAAGTTATTCTTTTATAACTAAAAAGTTCACATGTTCGAATCACCGAAACGATCATTATTATTATCATCAACATCATCATCACACTCAGTCTAAAATCTCGCAATGAAGTAAGGTCTGGAAAGGTTTAATAGTACGCAGCCTTATCCCTACATAATAGAAAAGTTATTTTCGGTAGACCCACATGTAGATGAGAAACGGTCTTTTTATAAAAAAATATCTTTTTTATAAAAATTTAGATTTAAAAGGGACAAATAATAAGACAAATAAATGTCAATATTATAAAGTCTTTTTTAAGCATCTCTATTATAGTATTCTTCATAACATTCCAAGAAAAAGAAAGGAAATTCCGCGTTAATGCTTAAACTCTCAAATAGGATTGGTAGTAGAATGATCAAATTTGGGACCACTGAGGTTTGAGCCTTATCTAAAAACTTTTGTTCTAATGCGAATTTAGACTTTAAGTTTGATCGACTTTAAGATTCCAAACTTGAGTTTGACTCGAGAAAATGTGTTTATGCTTGGGTTAGGCTTGAAGCCTGATTAGTTTTGAGACTTCTGGGTTTAGTTTGAGTCTAATTAAACTTTGAGTCTCGAAAATATGTGTCTAAAATTATGTTTAGACTTAAAGTGTGATCAGATTTCAGGCATGAGTTCGAGTCTAATTGAGTTTTAAATCTCAAAATATATGTTCAAGTCTGGATTCGAGCAAAGCCTGATCAAGTCTTAGGCTTCAGGCTTGAGTTTGAGATTAATTGAGCTTGAGTGACTTAAAGCTCAATTAGAATTTGATCAAGTATTTTTAAATATATTTTTTAATTTTAAAAAATAAAAATGACATGGCTCAAAGCTCGGTTAAACTTTGATTAAGTATGATTAAATACATTTTTAATTTTAAAAAATTAAAAATGACATAGTTTCATTTAAAAATTTTAAGTTCTGTCCAGTCAAGTTGAATAGTCTGACAAATTCGAACCTAACCCAAAGTCCATTCAACTTGAACTGAACAATTTTTGCCAAGCCTACTTCCGAGTAAACATGACAATCTGACCTGGCTCGAAGTCAACGAGTCAGGTCCGATTGATCAGACCAGGATTGTCCAGCTCAGACCAAAAGCAGCAAAACAACTGTCATTTCCATTACCATTGCTACTCCTGAGTAAAATTGTGAATGTTGCCAAGTATTAACCTCATTTTTAATTTCAATATTCTTTTTAGAATATAACATGAAATTTCAGAAATTTCTTATGCTAGGATGACCACTAAAATCTCCTTCATTTGTAGAGAAGTTCACTATGTGGTTATAATAATTTGTTTTATGTGGTAATCATTTAAGTTTTGAATAAATATGTGTTTAGAGTTGAATTATGAGGAAGAGGCCATGAGGTATGTGCTTGATACTGAAGTGAATAAGAAGATTAGTGTAATTGAGGGGGCTAAAGAAGAGGTGAACAGATAATTAGCTGAAAGATTATTTTATGATAGATATAGCCCAAAAGACGATAGTTTTCGGAGGGTTCGAGCACCTTTTTCTGATAGGGAGTTATATCGCTTTGTAACTTAATTTGATCCATATATTTATATAAATCTTAGATAAATGTGTGAATGAGACTTAATGAATAAGGTAAGAACTGGTAAATCGAAACAGAAAATCTGATCCCATTTTGAAATTGAATTGACGTGGTAAAAAGTCAAAAAATAATCATTAATAAAAATTAATCTTGAATCATATTTAATATAAAGTAATATAAAATAAAAGTTCAAGCATTAAACTAATTTTAAAATTGTGAATTAAAATATTCATTTATACTTTTAAAATAAAATAAAATTTCCTTTATTGACATTAAAAATAGAAATTTAAATAATCAATAAAATTTTCTTAAATATATGTTTAAACTATTGCTAACACAAATTTGAGGTTTTTTTAATATCTATACTTGAAGTCAAATACTGTTTTCGATTTGGTGAACCGAAATCTATAGATGCAAAAACATGCAAGACGATGCAATGACAGACCACTGGCAGGTCATCCATCTAAAATGGAGGTTAGCTGGAAAACAATGATTGTGCAATTGATCACAGCCATTCATTTACTACAATTTGATCAAGTGGAGCCAGACATTAACTATGGAATTGAACAGCTATGTGAACGTCCTACAAAGACACAGCTATGAATGAGTGATGTAGATTCTGCTAGATCATCAACTCAACAATCCCTCTTCTGGTGCCAAGTGCAAGGATTATTGCTACGAAACTTTTTATTTTTTGAATTATAAGGAAATTATATCAAAAGTTACTGAATTAAACGAGAGAAAAAGATCCCTGCGATATCCTTTAGGAAGATTTTAATCCAACCTGGAGGAGGAAATCGAAAGGTAGTTGTCCTAAGTTCAAAGGATTGAGCGTAGTTGGCCAGCCAATCCGTACAGCGATTGGCTTCCCTGTATATATGTATCTGCCTCACTATCCATTTTCTAGCAAGCAACTCCTGAATAGCCCTAATCAATGAGTTGCAGATTCCTGTTATTGCTCTAGCGAAGAGAGTATGTTAATAACTATAAGAGAATCCACCTCCAATTCTATCCTTTTGTAACCTAAGTCCCATGCAAGTGATAGACCCGTGAAGACACCCCATAGTTCCGCACAGACCGAGGCGGTAAACCTCACATTTTGAACAAAACCGCCAAGCCAGGTCCATGCATAATCCTTAAGAACACCTCCCGTAGAAGCAGTACGAGAAATTTGCTTACAAGCACCATAAACTTTAGAAGTACATAAAGATTCAGTCTTTTATCCTCTTTTATTAAATAAATTTGCCGCAAAATCTTCTTGTTTATAGAAGACATGATTAGTGATCCATCAAAATGTGTAATAGCAGAACCTGATATTAGTTGCTAACAGAATATGATAAAACAAGCAACAACCTTAGTGGAAAGAAAACTCCGAATTTGTAATACCAGACATCTAGGTGATATTATTGATTTAGATGCACAACTTCAGGGGTCCATCAAGGGGCAAGGGCATTGCATAAAGAATAAGGTAATGATGATACTTCATTGTTCTCCTGTGGACAGGGATCAAGCTTAAATGCTCCATAAAGCTCCATGAAAGATGGCAAGAACCAAAGAAAATCACCTTCAATAAAAAGAAGAATACAGAACAAAAAATAAAAACAAGATAGATGTGTTCTATATAATTATAGCTACCAATCAAAACAGCATCACTATACAAAGAGATACGGTTGAAAATCCAAAAAGCATCACTCTTCTTTGCCATATTACTCCTGGAAAGGGAAAGTAAGTAGACATTAAAACAGAACCGAGAACAAAAGACTATAAGGCAAACAAAAACTATGTCCATTCAAAGTTAAATTAAAATGCTAAATAATTTAAAAGGAGCACTAACCTGCCCTCACCCAGAAAAAGAAAAATGACTCTAAATAATGGGAAAATGAAGCTTTTTGGTTAACTTGAGCTAACGACAAAGCCTGCCCGTGCTTATCCCTCCCGATTCAATAAAGAACTAGAGAAGTACATTCTTAAATTCAACAAATGGAACAAGGCGAAGATACGTAGCCAACAACCAACACAAATTGATATCTGCCTGCAAAAACCCCTGCTTTTAAAGATAAACACCTAGAAATAGATATTAAACCTGTAAAAGAAAGCTTCCAACAGGATTGTATATCAGAAAAGTACATATCACGATAACTTGTGCAACGGTTACAAGCACAGGGCAATTCCAACTGAGTTCTAAGGAGACTACCTATTTCATGCAGTATTACATGCATCACTGGCATCCATATTGCAACCAAGAAATTTCCTCAGTTAAGAGCTACCAAAATAGTTCAACAGAGTCCAAGAGCTCAATTACTCATTTCTCATTGAATACTCTGCTCCCTAGTAACATCTCCAAAAACTTAGATGTATGAAACCTTAGACAAAGAAATAGTTCCAAAATGTAATTAGTGAAAATGAGCACACAAGTAATTGAACATTTCACTTGACAAGATACTGATTTAGATGTAAAAACTTTATTCTACCTGTATGTTCAGACTACACAACAAGTAACATAACTTCTCCATAAATAGCTTGATAGACATAGTTCTTCACGCTAGGAGCAAGGCCGTAACATGAAGAATGTGAAAATTATGATAATTACTCTAATCTGAACAGGAGCCAAGCTCAAAAGCCCCATGCAACTGCATTCAAGACAGTAAGAACAAAGTTGAAAATCACTTTCAATTAGGCAGAAATATAAACAAGATAGTCGTCCTGGGCTTTTGACTTCTAGAAAATATTATGCAAAATGACCCATTTGAAAGTCCAACTAGCATATGGTTCTTATCACTAGCAATAATACTCCTGGAAAGAGAAATTAGTCAAGTGATTGAGATAGAACTGATAATTAGGAACCGGAAAAATTGCAATCAACTGAAAATGGTAATCCAGACTGCCTGTAAATTCTCGTCCTCCTCCTCTCCACCGATGCGGCATCTCCATTGAATTTTCCTACGAGTTCAGTTTTACTGAGTGATCTCATGAAGAAACAAAACTTCAAGACAATCCAAATCCCTAATTCCCTCCTTAACTGTACGTCGATGAAATATCTACAAGCACAGTGTCCTTGATCCTCCACCAGATAAGTTATGTCCGGCCAATCATAGGCCATTATACATCTTTCTAACCTCTTCTTCCACGCATTCTCTGGATCCGATGTTCTCGGTGATCGAACAAGGCAGTAAACAAAGATGTTGCGAGAAATGCATTTTTATGAAAAGGTGTGGATTATCAGGTAGATTTTCGACAAAATCCATAGGCTTTTCGTCGTCTTTTTTCTTCCTCTTACAAACGGATGCCGTGAAGAAGACTGTCTATAGGCCGAATTGACCGAGAAAAGCCCTAACACTGTGCTATGGGCTGACCTCGCTCTTCTCTTACGCAGAAGAAGCCTAAAATCCAATTTGGTAATTCTACCAAACCCTCTCCTCGAATCAAGTTAAATATTTTAAAATTCAAAATTCAAAATTCAACTCGAGTCTAAATATTCTTTGTGCCTTCAACTCTGACCAAATTAAGCTTTATCCATTCATTCAACTTTATCCATGGCTATTCTGCATTCTTTGCATGTTATGTAACAGAGCTTTGAAGCTTTTGTCGGAATCTTGGATCAAAAAGAAATGCTCTTATCTGAAACCCAACTCAGTGGACTAAAAGGAACCAAGTAGTTTCTTCCACCACCTATATCCAAGAAGCAGGAAAATGAAGAAACAAGATGTCGTATGTTAAAATTCCCTCGTTTTTTCTCTTTCATTCTTCTTTTCTAAGTTCCAGAGCGTATGTTAGGGTTCATGTAAACACAGACCAAGTGTCTCTGCTCGGTGCTCTGGTTCTTGCAATCTTATCCTCCTGCTGTTTATATATTGCAATTTGATTTCACATTGTTTTGCGTGTGCTAGGATGAACGTAATTTAACGGAAACATGATTCTGAATCACTATGATCTTTTAATTATAAGAAACATTCTAGTGATGGTTGCAGGGATATCATAACAATTCCTTTCGTATGTGGTACGGAACACTAACTCAAAAGCCATCGTTTACATGAAGGACTGAACATAAATGTTATAAGAGGGGTATGTAAGGTGCCTGTTTCAAGTGGCAACTGGAATTGGGTTGACGAGTATAAGAACAAACACAAGTTCAGTTATAAATCATATTCAGCAATACGAAATAAGATTAATTACGAACAGATTCATCATTATATCACAACACAACACATTGGCAATCCCTAACCATGTTGAACACAACGACGATGTGTTTTGTTGGACAGAGATGATGTGTTTCTACATATATACCCATAAAAATCGGGCCACATTTCGGCCCCAGTACGTCCAAGATCTAAATTTAACGCAAATTCGATTATACATACCCTTTCGACAAATTTCAAAGGAACAAAAACGAAAAAAGTTGCCGGTTGGATTGAATAAAGCAGAATGAGGATGATTGCAGAAAAACCTGATTGGGTTAACTTGAGAGGTTTGCGGCCTTTTTGTCTGACAGAAGTTGACATTAATTCTCATGTTCGCTTCATTGCTTCTGGTCTAAACTCCTTTCTAAGGCTCTCTCCGATGCTTATGATCTAAACTCTTCTATAAGGATCAAAGAATCTCTAATTCGCTGTACTCCTGAAATGAAATAATCAATTGTAAAGCATAAGTTTTAATAAATAATACAAAATCAAAAATGTCGAGACAAGTTAACTATAAGTAAAATTCAAGCACTAATTATCATCTAACTGCTAGAGGTGGAAGCTCAGACAGTTCATTAAATAAAAATATTAACAAAATATTACTAGTTCATGCAAAATTATGAGTATATTTTAGGTGTATCAAAGATGATTGAACCCAAATCTTACCTCATCAAGCACACATCCAATATGAGCAGTATAGTAGCATTTCTTGCAACAATAAGCAGCATGTTTTGGATTCCTCAAACTCTCACAAGCATGACAGTAGTATTCATCTCGTACTTCTTCTTCAATAATTGTATCCATTAAAGTAAGAGGATGCACATGACATATACTCTTAACATTCTTGGGTATTGGTATGCAATTAATGTGTAGGTTAAGATCACACTCCAAACAACGGTAAAAAGACGCATCACAAACTTTACCACAATCTTTGCAATCATCATAACCTATATCTTCAGCCATAAAATAGAAAAGGTTGTGCTTATGGCACTTATGCTGGAGACTAGATGTTAAGTACTTGACACATTTTGTATCAAGCTTAAAATCACATTTTGCACACTCATAACCATACAGTGAATAAGTTTTGCAAGCTTTGCAACTAGCACCTTTGGCTGTAAAGTACAAGGGATGTTGGATGTGAAAGGGATGCTGAATATGCTGAGGTTGGAGTTCTTCAAAGCAGGATTCGTGAAGAAAGAAACTACATGTATAACAGCAATAAGTTGGACCTGAAAATTGTGAGGAACATGCTAAGCATAGAACCTTCAGATTCTTAGGAATAAAGGCAAATCTAAGTTTGTGATTGTGAGAGAAATGTGAAAATCCAACATTACTCCCATTATCATTTAATTTACGGTAATGGTTGCCAATGGAAGGGATCCCTTGAGCACACATCCCGTCAAGAAAAAAACTACATTCTTCACAGTGATAACACATGTTATTTTCATGGTAGACATGACATCCATCGCATATAAATCTTTTGAGAAATTGTCCTCCTGTGATAGAAAGAGGGTGTACATGAAGAATGTGTTTTATTTTGAAGGGCAACTTTGCACACTCTTTGTGCAAATAAATTTGGCAATATGAGCATTTATAGCTTGAAACACTCTCCACAAACTCTTCACATAGATAGCATGAGAAGTCAATCATATCTTCGAAATAGTTCAAAATGTGATCGTTGAATTTATCTTTAATCTGCATAAGGGAAAAAAAAGAAAAACATATGTTAAATTAATTATAAAAAATCTCATAATTAATATTGTCATTTTAAACATTTTTTGTTGCTTTAATTTTATTAAAAGAGATATTATACATGATATCATTTAATTATATAGGTCATGTCATTTTATTTTACTTTATTTTATAATATTATAATTTCGTGCATATTATAATTAATAATAAAAATTGATATTGTAAAAAACTTAAAGATAGTAATACCAAAAGAGGTTTTAGTATCATGAATCCAAATTTTTTTAATAATTTTGGAGATATTAATCTAAAAAGGATCCATATTTTTAAAAATAAAAGTGTAAAATATATTTTTAACTATACATTTAAAGAATTGAAATATTGAATTTGATATTTGATATTTCTTGATGTACAAAAGAGTTATAAGAGTAGTTTAATATTGGGTACTTGAATTTATACTTTTTCATTATTTAATTACAATATAAATGACTAGTAACTCTATGTATGTCTAACTGTCTATCATGGCATTTTAAACTATGGTAATACCTTATATAATAAAGTAATACTTAACATATATTATTTCGTAAATGACTAACATATATTAAGAATTAAGAATATCTTGATAAAAGTAATTTTATTTTCCCATCATATGCATGTATTAATTTTAGTTTTTATTTTATTTATATATTTAGAATAATTAATATTGTAGATTAATATATACTTAATATGCACAAATTTTAAATTAATAATTAACCGTCAATATTTGTCAATTAATTTTAACTTTTTAGATAGACATATGATCTTTTAGAAATTTGATATTTACGTATCATATATTTTCTAAATTGACGTTAAATTTCATATAACTTCTTTTATATATGTCTTCCTATCGTTTTAATTTTATCAAAAGGGTTCTTGTGCAATGTTATATAGGTTTTCTTATTTTTTATTTTATAAATTTATAAATTATAAATTATAATTAAAAACATATTGTAACTCATAATAAATATAGAATTAAAATATTTATTTAAGATGTAACTTAACAATTGATGAAGTATTACAAATGTGTCTATCAAATTATATAACTTCTAAAAAAATTGATACTTTAGAAAACTATTTTAAAGCATAATAATACTAAAAAATCCTAAATTTAAAAAAACTAAAAAAATAATATAAAAGAGTTTCGTTTAATGAAAATAAAAAGAATACCAAAAATATATTTAAATGTATATTATTATTAGTTGAAAATAATGTATATTAGTATTTTATATTATTATTGCATTTTTCTTTATTCAATTTATTACATAAATGACTAACAAATTTTTCTGTCTATCGTACCAAATTAAAGTATGGTAGTAGTTTATAGATACTTACTAGGAGTTGCTTCATGCACCGTGGACTAATTGATTAATAATTTCACATTTAATTATTAATTTCACATTTGATTATTAATTTTACAATTAGGTTTAAATGTTGCTTTAATTTTAATTATCAA
>JAOSBL010006061.1:0-10126 GCA_027568915.1 Erythroxylum roraimae | reverse complement strand
GTTTTGCAGGAATCCTTTAGTCGCAACCTTTCAGAATTATGGATCAAAACGATGATATTCCAGTCCAGCAAAATCCGGCTGAACCAGGTTTATTTATATACAAAATCAAATTAATTACTTGTTAAATGCATAAATTAATTATTACAAGGACTGATTCATGGACATAATCAACTAGCCGATCACGTACCGCTAATTAGTCAACATCCTCTAATAGTCGTACAACAAGCAGGATAAAAAGTTACATCTTGGTAACTTTTAAAAACTACGACTAAGTCATAACTCTCTGGTTAAGTAGACCATTTTTTTTTTCACTATTGAACACTTTGTCTAACTATCATATCCAAACATTTAGGCTAGATGAACTTTAATAGAAACCAACTTCATCTCCAATTTTTTTTTAAAGATAAAACATACACATTTGATAAAAACTTGACGTAAAAGTATTTTAAAAATTTCTTAAAAAGTATTTTAATGATTAAGAGGTTTCTTTTAAACCCTGTTAAGATTTGTTTTAATCAGTGTTTTAAAAACCTGACCGAATCGGTCGGTCAGACCAAAAAACCGGTGAACCAGAGTATGAAACGGTCCGATTTAACCCTTATTTTTTGTGAGTAATTGACTTGTTCATTTTACAGTCGGACCGGTAAAAATTGCTAAACCGGTGAAAGAAAGAACCGGCCGATTTATTTAAAATGCCTTGATTTTGATGATTTCAACTTGAATGAATATTATGATTAGTGTTTTTTTTAATCTTTTTGATGAAATATGACTAGTAAGCTTTGTTATCTTATTTTGTGTTGTGTTGGTGAACTTTAAAAAAAACTTGTATATTTTAAAGTTTGAAGGTTTAAGTTAAATTTATAATTAGATAAATAATTAAATAGTATGTTTAAAAATTATCTTATATAATATATATATATATAATAAAATTTATATATTTATTAGTCACCGGTTCGATCACGGTTGAATTCCGATTGAACCATTGACTCTTGAATCAGTTGCTTCTCCGGTTCAATCACCGATCTGATTTTTAAAACATTGGTTTTAATATATATATATATATAATACGCCTTATAAGTACATGATCATAAAATAATTGAACTGTTATAAAAAAAAAGATTACAATGATTTGTTATATCTTAAATAATTTCATTCTTTCTTATTCTTGGTCAACTTGGTTGAATTACCTTAAAATGATCTTGAATTGCATATGTGCTTCATTTTTCCCATTTACTTCATCATGTTATCATTTAATTGACTCATTTAGCCCTCTCTTTGAACATAATATTTCATAATTATCTTACTAATATCATCAAAAATAAAAATATAGAAATAATATATCATCAAAA
This sequence comes from Erythroxylum roraimae, assembly GCA_027568915.1. Classification (NCBI taxonomy): domain Eukaryota; kingdom Viridiplantae; phylum Streptophyta; class Magnoliopsida; order Malpighiales; family Erythroxylaceae; genus Erythroxylum; species Erythroxylum roraimae. Next base: position 8,777 of record JAOSBL010006061.1, on the reverse strand, counting down.
CTATGAATTACAACATTAATATTAATAAAAATAGCTAAAATATTGAGAACAAATATAAAATTTTCTTTTAGGAGTATTGTAGGATTGTAATTATAGCTAGTTCTAATCTTATTTTAATTAAAGATGCATATAATCTCTTGATATTTTATAAAAGATCTAACTTAACTTCTATTAATATCTATTTATGATATTAAGTTACACTCTATCATTATTAAAATAATATTGCTGGAATTAGGATTTTGTTAAATATTAGTAAATAAAGCATCATTCTAATTTACTTGGTTTTGTAGATAACACACATTGGATTGGACTCACTTTAAAATTGAAGTGACTTATTTCAATAAAATAATATTCTAAATACATTTGATAAAAAAAAATTCTAAATTTTTTTTAAAAAAAAAATCAAATTAACAAATTCCTTAAATCCTCACAAATTTCAAAGTCGGCTCAACATTGTTTGGATTCTTAGCGAAAAAAGTCCAAAACTCTTGACCATCTCCGGCCGTCTTCAACTTCCAATCAAACTCTGCTATTCAAAGACAAAAGACACTCCTATAAGATCCATCCCTTCGCTGTCAAGTAACCCAAGGGCTTGGAGAGGGAGAGTTTAGATAGAGAAAGCAGAGCGAAACGATCAACATGGCGACAACTACTTGGTCTTCTCCATGGGGTAACAAGCCTGGCGCGTGGGCTTTAGACTCCGAGGAACACGAAGCTGAACTCAAACATCGGGAACCACAACAACAACCCCAGGATGACGTCGAGGAAGGCTGATGATGCTATTGACTCGAATTCTCGCCCCCAGAGGTTCGTTTGCTTATATTATTTGGAGTCTTTTCTTCTAAATTACATCGAACTGACTTTGCTTCGGTTGTTGTAAGTTTGTTCATATGAAAACCTGAAATTCATTTAAATTTACCTCACCCCATAATCTTGTCTTTGATTGTATGTATGTGAACATTTAGATCAAGGTACCATTCCTTACCGAAATTTGCGGCCGAGGAGTTTTGAAATAACTATGAACTGTGCATATTTGTCGCATCAATAATGCAGAATCACAATGTATGTTCTTGTTGTTGCAGTGCTGAGAGGACTGAAACTGGCCATAGTTCAGAGAATGGACATTACACTGAGAGTGGAAATAGCTGAAGGAAATTCAAGATGGAAGTTTGCAAATGCATCATTGAGGATTGGTCAAAGAAACAGAGGGAAATACTTATTTGTTGTATTTTTAATTTTAATATATGAGTTTTGCAGTGGCTGTTGTTACTATTGAGCTGGAGAAAAATTTGGTAGGATTTGGAGGAATCAACTCTAGGCCTTTTGGTTTGTTTTCTATTGGTTGTGTGATTCTTTTTCCTTTTTCCTGTTTGTTTGTAAGTTTTTGTGTATTCAATACGCTCAGTTAATGCCTTTTTAATTTTGGCCTTCTTGTGTTCTACACGGACAGCTACTTGAAGCCTGAGGTGTACTAATTTGGTTTCACCTCTGCCATTTGATATTGTTTGTAAGAATGTCAGCTCAGCTGTAGATTTCTTAAGTTGTATCTGGTAGCCCTTTTAAATTTCAAGAAAGGAGAAGAGGAAGTTGAGTTTTGTTTCTGCTGTATGAGTGATTTTTAGTTTAATCCCCACTAGCAGTACTACACTTGTAATCCAATTGCTCGGTATCTGGAAATGCTTTCCTCCCCCTCGTATTCTTTCACACATTAACCAATCAGCAAACTGAAATTAAACTAAAAAATCAGCAAACTGAAATATCAACTCTTTCGCGGTAAAGAGCCTTTGTTCATTCAACAGAGATTCTCATACACTGGCTATTTTGGTAAGACTCGGCCTCAAATTAGTTGGCTGTGAGTTCACTTAATAGGAGGGGCAATTAGCCATAGTTATGATAACCATGCGTTATTCTACTTTTGGGCACGAGAAAGATGACAATTCAGTAAGTGTAGTTGGAAAGAGATCGAAAATGGCTGTCCTCTTCCACATAAGCACATGATTCAGTCTTTTTACCAACACATTAATGCTTCTTGCTACTTTGACGGCCAACTAATGCCCTCCACCGTCAAAATGAAATGACGAAAATGGTCAAGTTCTACAGTGGACTGCGACCTCAACAAATACATAATGGCATAGCAAATAGAAGGATAATTTTTAATCTAAACTTAATTGTTTTCCAGCAGGGTGGAAGTTTGGAATGGTCATTGCCTGCCTGCTTCCTTCACGATCAACATTGCCTGCCTGCTTCCTTTTCACCTATAATAAACATATAAAACGGAAGAAAAGGTTCACCAATTTGATTGATTCATGGTATGGTCATTGCCTGCCTGCTTCCTTCACGATCAACATTTAGGGGAAATTATGCGTTTAAGCAGGATAGCTTCAGCTGGGTAGTGGAAGGATGAAACGAGAAATTAAAGCGTTTCTCAACCTCTTAAATCTTGTCCCTACACGTGATCGAATCCGTTGGCTACAAAACATTTTTTTTCAACACTTAATAAATGTAGACAGTTGAGAGTTAAAGCATTGTCATTTATTCTATGTTCATAAGCATTCTGCTATATACTAGTCCTTTCTGCTCTGCTTATTCTACCTTTGCTTCCCGCAAACATGTATTGGTGGTGGTGCAAGCTTCTCTTCTCAGCTGTTTCCATTTTCTCTGCAGCCATTAGTAGGGCTAATGCAGATTCAGTGGTCACTGGGGCTGTCTTCTGCGACCAATGCAAAGATGGCCAAATATCTTTTTATGACTATCCCATTTACGGTAACAATAAGTTATCCCTGTATCACCAATAGCATTTTATATATGATTTTTTATAAAAATTTTTGTTTTTGTTTCAGGTGTCCAGGTTGGAATGGCATGTGTTGATAATAACGGGCAGATTACAACTTCAAGGGAAGAGACAACAGGCTGGTTTGGAAACTATGCTATAAGGTTCGATGGCACCCCCGATTTAAGCAACTGTTATGTCCAAGTCTCGAGTAAAAATGTTCAGAATTCAAATGGCTGTACTGCATCAGCGGGTCCTGCTCAAAAGCTGAGACTAATGTACAATATGTTTGACATGCAATTTTATACTGCTGATTCTCTGCTCTCTCAGCCTGCTCAACCCATGTCATATTGCCCAAGGTCAACAACCCCTGTACCTGCACCTGTAACACCTGCAAGGCCTGCAGAACCCATAGCCCCGGTCACACCTTCTCCGCCTCTCGGGCTGCCTCCATTACCGCCAATGCCTTTTCTCCAAGCTTCGGCATGCACATATCAGTAAGTTTGATGTTAAAGCTTCAATCTTCCTTTTTTTCTCACCCTTTTTCAGTCATTACGCGAAGCCTTATTGTAATAACAATAGAGTCATTAATCACCAGTAACTTGTCAGTGCGTAGTTGTTCTAGTTGATGAACGTGCAAGAATCCATGTGAGACCTGGAATTGCTGTTCTGTGGAAGATCCATACGCAACATATAACTTCTTAAACTTCTAGCCTCTAGGTAGAGGGACAGGAAGGCAAACATTTGACGGTATAAATGAACTAATGTTACATCTTAAATGCACAGCGTAGAAACTCATAAAGGGTACAAGTTGACTAATAAATGCTTCTCAAGTTTCAAAGTAACCGTCTTTTGACAATGCTTCTTTTTAGTTGGTGGCGTTGATGTTTAAAGTGCTGCAACTACCCCTTTCGGTCAGTTTGGTTGGTCACACTAATTTGCCTGTTTTTAATTCAAACAAAATTTAAACACTGTGTCAACTCAAATGCTAGTCCTTGAGTACTATTAGTGAATGGAGCTTACAATATGGTGATTAGGTAAATTGCAGACACCTCAAACTAATAAGAACATTTGATCTATCAGGAACTGGATGGCGCCAGAATACAAATGTTATTGGAGGGCATTGAACCCTGACATGAAGGTAGCAGTGGTTTTTGGTGACCTTGCAGCTAGAAGATACGGTACAGACATGACACTGTGGCAAGCACTGCAAGGGAGAGGTGACCCTTATAGGACTCTACTGAGGGAAGGGACTACTGCACTCCTCAACTCCTACAATAGTATTCAGTTCTCTTACAACTCACTCGGTGTTGTCAGACACATGAATCAGGCATTAATGGGATCCACTAGAAGTGTCCTCCTGACGGCTCTTCGGTTCCTGAGGGCTAACTCTGGTTCTCCCAATGTCACCTGCACGTTCAGTGCTTGCAAGTGATTACATGAAAGCATTATTGGCTTTTCTTTGCGCATTTGAATATGACCTTATTACTTCCACAGTTAATAGATGATCTTGTTTAGTAGATACTACTTTGATGATAGGCAATATCTTACTTTTGTATGAATGGCCTTTCATTATTATATGAATAAACCATTCGCTCTTCAAACTATTGTTAGGGACTCCTTGTTTTCAACTCAATTACAGTGTTGTACTGTTTTAGAAGAATGTAGTTTTTAGTAAAAAGGGGACTTGAAGCTTTCAAGGGCTGATGACGTTACTGCTAAGCCAAGTACTTTCTTACAGAGAGGTTGCTTGAGATAATTATAAAAAGCAAGTTATGGTAGTTGTAACGCTCGTTCTTCAATAAAAACTGTTCAACAAGGATCTCGTTAACCAAAAGCAACCCGTTGGGGATAGTTGAAAGCCTCTCTTAGGTGGTGATCCATATCCTCCGAAATCTCAATGGTTACCGGTAAGCAACGAGCATGGAAATGTTTGATAAGCTGGATTCTGTAGAATATTAGGACAGATAGTTTGTGGAAGAGGAAACTTCCTCTCTTGCTCATTTTATTATGCTGTGGTATTTATATACAAAGTGTACAACGAAAAGGGAATAAAGGAATAAAGGCTGTACATAACAAACTTGCTAACGGACTATTGACAAGCGTGAAAAAGAGAGGACGCAATGTACGGTTGGTTACTGTGGGAGTGCGGTGGTGCCGCTGACGTCTGTGGGACGTGGATTCTATAGCCCCTCCTTAAGTTTGGAAGGTGAGTAACCCCAACTTGAGAAGAATAGCAAAGAGTGTATGTCGGGGAAGAGCTTTGGTGACGGCATCTGCGAGTTGATAATGGGAAGATAAGTGCGTGGTGTGAAGAAAACCATCACGAACAGCGTTGCAAACTAGATGGCAGTCGATATCGAGGTGCTTGGTGCGTTTATGAAAGACGAGGTTGGTAGAAATGTGCACGGCAGGCATGTTGTCACACTTGAGAGGAATGGGAAGTGGAAGACTAACCTGTAGGTCGTGGAGAATGAAGCTGAGCCATTTAAGTTCGCAGAGGGTACTGGCCATGTTGCGATATTCAACTTCGGCTGAGGATCTGCTTACGGTGACTTGTTTCTTGGTTTTCCATGAGATGAGGGAGGAGCTAAAAAAGACACAGAAGCCAGTGAGGGATTTTTTGGTGAATTTACAGCCAGCCTGGTCGGCGTCTGAGAAGGCATGTAGTGAAGGGGTAGTTGTGGCGGAGTAGACCAAGGCTTTGGGGATGGTCCCGAATAAGTACCGGAGGACATGTAACAGAGCTGTCCAATGAGAAGCACGTGGGGTAGCGGTGAATTGGTTGAGCTATTGAGTGGCAAAAGCAATGTCGGGGCGAGTAAAATTCAGGTAGAAGAGTTGACCTACAATACGTCTGTATTTCTTAGGCTCAGTCAATAGGGGGCTATCATCAAGGTCAAGTTTAGTACTGGGAGGCATTGGGATATCGGTGGGTTGTAGCTCTGTCAAGTTAATGTCAGCTAGAATGTCACAGATATATTTCTGTTGAGATAGGAGCATGCCGGTATGTGATTGAGCAATCTCTACTCCAATAAAATATTTAGCAAGGCCCATGTCCTTAATTGTGAATGTGCTATTTAGGAAACGCTTAACATCACAAATTAGTGCTTCAAAAGGACTAGTAATTAAGACATCATCAACGTAGATGACCAAAGCGATGAAGTGAGTATTTATACCTTTTGTGAACAGACAGTGGTCGGATTCCTTCTAAGTGAAGCCAAAGTGCGTTAGAGTCGAAGTGAATGTCTTGTTCCATTGCCTCCCGGCTTGTTTAAGGCTGTAAAGGGATTTGTGTAATCGTAGAACCTCTCCCGGTTGAGTTTTTGTGTACCCTTGGGAGGGAACGATGTAAATTTCTTTTTCGATGTGCCCGTGTAAACATGCATTGTTGATGTCGTAGTGGTGGAAGGGCCACAGGTTGGCTACGGCTATGGCAAGGACGGTTCGAATGGTGGTGATTTTGGCAACCGGAGAGAAGAAGTCGAAGTAATCAACCCTGACTGTTTGCTTGAAGCCTTTCACCATGAGTCGCGTTTTGTGGCGATCAATGGAGCCATCTGGGTTGCGCTTTATGTGGTATACCCATTTCGTCGTCAAAGGGGTCTTCCCTAGAAGCAAGGTTGCGGGAACCCAAGTCTCATTATTTTCTAATGCTTCGATGCTAAAAAAGTGGTGTGGAGATTGGAAAAAATGAACTTGGTTGAGTCGATGGACTGGTCGGGGGTGGTAGCGGTGAAGGAGGTATTCGGGAGAGTGGTGACATAATGATCCAGGTAAGATGGAGGCTTTTTGGTTCTGGTGTTGAGTCGAGTGGGGAGTGGTGGTGGGGTAGGAGAGGTCGGTGACAGTGGTGGAGGAGAAGATGAAGGTAAGGGGGATGATTGATTGGGATTTTCGGGTATGGTTGGTGGTAGGGGTGAGCATTCGGATAATTCGGGCCCAATTTTCACTGTTCGGGCCCGGCCCTAATTACCCGAAATTTTTTTCATCTTACCCGGCCGGAACCCGAATTTTCAATTACCCGAACTTACCCGGCCCGATTTACCAGAATTTAGCATTTTTATTACCCGAATTAATTCGGGCCGGCCTGAATAATGCTGATAGAAGAGTTACTAGAATGACAAAAATGGACCCTAATTCGGGTAATCGGGTAACCCGAAATTTTTTCCATCTTACCCAGCCCGAACCCGAATTGCCCTTTACCCGAACTTACCCGGCCCGATTTACCCGAATTTTCAATTTTTATTACCCGAATTACTCGGCCCGGCTCGAATAATGCTCACCCCTAGTTGGTGGATCTGGTACATTGGGTTCAGGTAGGTTTAGGTAGAGGGTACTTGGGCCTTGCGATGTATTTAGGTTAAAAGGAATGGGTATGGGTTCAAAGAGGGGTATTTCTTTTTGTGTTGTTGGTTGGTTGTAAGGGAATAGATGTTCATAGAAAGTGACATCTCGACTAAATATTATTTGTCGTGTATCAATGACAAATAGTTTAAAAGCCTTTCTATCGGTCGCGTATCCAAGTAGTAGACATTTTGTGGCCCTACGTTCTAATTTTTCTTTGTGGTGTTTTGTGTTTGTGGCATAGCATAAACATCCGAAAGTCCTAAAATGATAGTATTTGGGGGATTTGAGATATAATTTTTCATAAGGTGTTTCCCAGGATAAGATTTTGGTTGGTAGGCTATTTATAATGTGAGTAGCGGTTAAGATCGCATCCCCCTAAAATTCTTTTGGTAAGTTGGCTTTAAATATAAGGGCTCCGGTTATTTGAAGTAGGTGCTTATGCTTACGTTATACAACACCATTTTGTTGGGGTGTGTAAGCACAAGTTTTTTGGTGAATGATTCCCTTTGTCTCAAATAATTGTTGGTTGGGATTGTTAACAAACTCGGTTCCATTATCTGTTCGAATTTTGGTGATTTTTTCGTTAAATTGAGTTTCAATCATGGAGATAAAGAGGCGGATTGTATGGTGGACTTGGGCTTTGCTACTGAAAAGGAAGGTCTAAGTAGCTCTACTGAACTCATCTACAATGGTTAAAAAAAATGTGGATCCATCAAGGGCTTTTGTCCCATATGGGCACCAAAGGTCCATATGAATTAGTTCGAAAGGTTTGTTGGCCGTTATAACATGTTTTCCGAATGATTTCCGTGTTTGTTTTGCTAAAGGATGCGTTTCATAAAAGAAATCATTTGGTGGCTTAAAATGGTGAAACTTTAAATGTTCTAAAACCTTAGTGGATACGTGACCAAGCCGAAAATGCCATAAACTAAAAGTATCAATAGCATTACAAATAAAATGTTTGTTGAGATAGAATTGTAAAGATGTACCTTTCTTCGAATTTGGTGGTAGGAGGTGGTGATGTTAGAGTCTGTAAATACTCCCGATTTCTTCACAGCTTGCTATAATGTAATTAGTCCTTGGGTCCTACAAGACAACTTTGTTTGATATAAATATGACAGCTAAGTTGTTGTCTTTAGCAAGTTTACAGACCGACAGTAGGTTGTGGTGGAAGATAGGGATGCACAAAACATTTTTTAATTAAATTGAATCAGTAAGTGCAATGTTTCCTATTTTGGTGGCAGATTTGAATGAGCCATCAGGTAACATCACTGGGAGAGTATCAGATGTAGTATCAACGTGTTGAGTAAATTTCGGTTGTGGGTCATGTGGGTTAATGCACCCGAATCCACTATCCATGAAACACATTCATACTTAAAGCTAATATTATCATTATGGATGTAATGCATACCTGCGTAGCTGTTAAGAGCTATATGATTGGCTTCATTAATACCTTTTCCCTTGACTAGAGGCATCAAATCCTGGACTTGTTTGCTCAAAGCACGAAACTGTGACTCTTGCTCAATACTTTCGTTGTTTACGCTCCTTTGCCCGACGTCAATAGGACTCTCAACCACTGCACTTGAAAGATAGATGAAGAAGAGAATTGAATTTGTATTGTATTATATTTTCTGTATGCGATTTGTACAATTATTTATAC
>JAOSBL010006002.1:0-10129 GCA_027568915.1 Erythroxylum roraimae | reverse complement strand
TCGAATACATCGAAACTCATAATTCTTTTCTCATAATTTCCTTAAAGCATAATTTCATCTATATCATAATACTTATATAAAACAATCATTCAATTTCATTTCATATCTCTAAATTGCCACTTAAGGATCGGGGTCCAACATTGGGGCATTACTATAGTTGTGAATTTGTAGAATTAAGTTATTATTATTGCTTTTATATTGATAGTAAGTAAGATTTGAACTTATATAGTTAATGATGATGGGATTACAGTTATGCTATTACCATGAAGGAATTAATTAATTATGCCTATTTAGATCTAAAATATCTTGTTGATTAAATATTGACTAGGTGGGTAAAATGTATTATCAAGTCATGTATGCTCGTAGGGTTCGCTTGGCACTTTGGTGTCAGGTTAACACCATGTGGTCCACCCTAGGCCTTATTAAAGTAAGGTATGACATGACAAGTATTTATTTATTGTTTCTTAGAATTAAAGCAAAAATCCAACGAATGAGTTTTGGGTGATCTCAGATGGGTCGATATCAATGGTGTCTCATTATTTCGTTTCATGGAAGGTTTTAGTGTATTTTAGTTTGGAATGCAATGAAAAAGTTTCATGGTCCAATCTTCTATCATTTATGCAAAAGAATTTTCACGACCACAAAACATGTAAGAAGAACATTATATTTATCTATTATTAAATGCAGAACTAGGTTTTCCTATTATAAATTCTTATTGAGTTTAATTATATAGATGGACTAACATTTTGAGTATATATGTACGTTGATGAAAAAAATGATGACTGTGGGATTTACCTTTATTATGCCTTAAAAATTTGGTATAGTCACTGACATCTCCAACCATCAATTATAGCAGGTATTTTTATATGCTTTGTGAACCCTAAATGATTTGTTATATTTGGTCCATGTTTACAAGTTAATGTTGACATATATAAATTTCAATGGAAGAGTTAATTGATATTTGAAAGAACCTATGTGATTGGGAGATATCAAGTGATTTTAACTCTTTGCGTTATTTATACCTGCCTTCTATAAACAACTTTTGAATTAAAACATGTCTTTGATGATAATATTTTACTATTATATATATTACATCTTACTAGTAATTAGGCTAGTTAAAAACAAAGTTTCACTTATAGGATAGGTATACACTTATGTTTTGTTTAACATGACTTTACCTTACATTGATTAAGCTTCTTCAAACTAAGCGTATCTATCTCAAATGCAATAAAGGTTAAACACAAGTTATAGATGCTAACAAGAAAGCATTCTTCCAATACAAATGAAGATGAAAAGCGAGAATTTTGTATAACATAGATGAAAAATTTTGAAATCTATCCCCCACTAGGGATGTATTTTGGCTTTCCTAATACAAAATTATACATTTATAAACTTTACCCAAGTAATAAATTAGGTCAAATAGTGACCAATAACAATTATCCCTCCACCGTGACTTTATAATTGGGGGAAAATAGAATTAACATGAACATAATATATTGGATTTAAGATCCAAAATTTACCAAGATGACTAGGTGATGAGATATGCTTGTGAATTTCTTTAAAAGGTTAGTTATTGGCATCATCTTTTTAAGGATGCATGATAAAATTCATTGTAAATGCCCATATTATTGCCAATTCTCAATTCATTTCACTATTTGAGCATAATATTTTTAAGGTAATGTAATGGCTTCTTATATAATTACTTAATAGATTGTCCTGAGCCCACCTACGAAGATGCGTTTTTACCCTTCTAATTATCAAATATGAAAAATAAAGCAAGGAAAGCTTTTTTTAAAGTAGAAATAATACATGAAATATTTGAATATTACTTCCATATAATGAAAGGAGGAGTTTATACCATTTAATGGTAAATCTTTGACAGGTCTTTCATCTAAGCTAATTTTTGAAGACAAAAGACAATAAAGTTGCTTTTATCACTAGTTTTGGGTGTCCTCGAATTGGATAACTCTCTCTTTAGGGTTTTAAATTTGATGGATCATGTTAGTAGCCTTTGATTTAACGTGACATAGATCATGTAATAATACATACATTACCAAGGCTCACTACAACCAATACCCCAACATGTACAAAAATACCATCCAAAACATAAACTTTAAGTAACACCTAACCTTCAATATCAAAATACTATGATTTTCATACTATGACTAAGTACAATGAATATCATGCCTAAAAAAAAATTATATCAGTACTCAATATAGTATGTACAATGAATACCATGCCACTGTAATAATTTGAAAAACCATATTTAATTTAAATTAAACAACACAAATTTCCATATAACAATAGTAAATGAAACCTATTTATATGATCATATTTTACCTTAAATTTAAATTTAAATTTAAATCCCAAAACTTAGCGCGTAAGATTAGGTTTCAATAAGTATATGAAATTACATAATAGGGTAAAATTAGTGTTGCATCATTTGGATTATTGTAGAATTTGTATTTCAAAATGAATAATAGACTAGCCTCCAATTAAGGCATTGGAAAAAGAAAGGAAGGTGGAGCTAGTGAAGGCTAAGTACTACAAGAGTCAAAACACCTAATGCTTCATTTTAACAAGATTCGTTAGTTAAAAAGGTATGAAATCCTTAAGAAAGGGGTTTTAAACCTAATAGGCATCTCTGGTCATATACTCTTGTATAAATTGGTTTAGTTGTAAAACTACTTGAACTGGTTGAGAATATGAAGTTCTCCTATTTTTAACATTTATGAAGATTCCTATACTAAAATAACACTCAAAATTTTGATAATATTAGAGATCAATAAAAATGTGGTGTGGGATAAGCCTAATGGTATTTGTTTTTAGATAAGTGCTACACATTTTGCAATGTTAATTTACCAGTTTGGTGTGAACTGTGGTTTTACTATTAAAAGTATTTGGAAACATTTAAATATCAATGTTCTATAATTGAATTCCCTAAATACGTACATATAGTTATACCATTTTTGGTGAAATCTTATTCAAAAGTTGTGATTTCAATTAAAAAAACTAAAATTTCACACATTAGATCACCGGTCGCGTTTTTTTACATTATGTAGCTTCCCACACTATCTCTAAGAGGAGGGAGAATAAGGGTTAAGCATTTCCATCATAATTTTACATTTTAGTTTTCAAGCTACTTAGATGTGATGGTGATAAGAAAAAGGGTGCAATATTTAAAGGATCCTATATTATGCACCTAGCAAATCACTTAAGGGTTTTCTATAGGCTTTCTCAAACGACCATTGCATGTATAATAAATGACCTTGATTGATATTGAAGTATGAGGCAAATGAGCTTAGTTAAGGCAGTTAGGGGAGAATATATTTTAAATGGTGCTCGAAGTTTTAAGGTTGAAGGTGATGAGAAAAGGATAAAAGGTGAGGTCAATATGATTATTGATCAAGTAGAGAATAACACTATAAAGAAAAGTTGTTGGTAAAAATAACATTTTTCCACCATCTTTACAAAAATTTTTAGAGGCATTACATAGGAATCAAAGTGGATCATCTAGGTGTTAAAAAAGTAAGTGAAAACACTAAAAGAGATTCAAGAACTCTAGGAGAATTATGATTAGCAGTTGGACTGGATGGAAGAGACAATGAGTGGTTACTTTTCCTATATATGATATAACCTACCAATGCAGGGTTTTTTCGAATCCATACAACAACAACAACAAGACCCAGTAGCGATATGATCTTTACTATAGTAGTAAAAATGATTACAGTGGATTTTATGTTCTTCTCTATTATAGTCTTTTTTGTTGTCACTATTGTCCATAAGAACATCTAAATAATGTATGTTTGTTTTCATATTGACATTCATATTATGCATTAAAATTTCACAAAGACTTTATATTTTAATTTAATTTATTAGAATGTAAAATTATTTGGTTATTATTTGTTTCATAACCTTATTTACTTAAAATGAGGCAAACGAAGCTCACAATAAAAAGAAGTAAATCAACATGGAAACACATCTAAATGTGCCAGTAAATAGTTTCCTTCAATCAGTATTAAAGTTACATATGTGAAACATTATGATGACCTTGTGTTTGCCCTTGAATTTTTTTATTTGATTAAGCATGATTAGATTTATTTTGGGGTCTTGCTAGATTACTGTATGTTGGAGTTAATTAGCATGTTAATTTTAATGAGATTATGAGGCATAGGTGAATTAAATTAAAGTGTTAGGAGTGTAAAGCATAAAGGGCATTTTAGGCATGTCACTTAAGGATGAAAGAACATAAGCTCTTAAGTAAGGGAAAAATGGACTTTGTGCTTTCATTAAGGGTATAAAAGGGAGAAGAAAAGGTGGTCTTACATTGAAGAAGATGAGAAAACGAAATTGGAGAGAAGAGAGGAGAAAGAGTGTCGTGTAAGGAGAAAAGAAGATAAAGAAAAGAGAGTTGAGTTAGGTTTTGATTTTTCTTGATCTTCAAGAGGGATTTTGAGAGTAATCAAGAAGGGAAAAAGGAAGAGGAAGGTTAAAGCTTCCATTAGAGCCAAGAAAATCATTGTTAGGTGAAGATTCAAGGTAAGTTGATTTTTACTCTTTTGGATTTTTAGAGTGTTTTTGCTTCAAAGAGCTTAGGAAATGTTTGGGTTTAGGTATTCTAGGATCAATTTCATGCATTTGGTTCTTTGGGTGGTCCAATTTGGATTCCTATTGAATTAGGTGATTTTTGTTATTGTGAAGGGAGGCAAGAGGGACAAGAGGAGCAAGAAGAGGGACCTCCTTGAGCAAGTTTTCAAGCAAGGAAACTAAGGTGGGTGACATTTTTATAATTGAGTAAATAAGCTATTAAAGTTTCTTTCAAATAAATGGAATTAAATGATTTCCAACTACCTTGAAAATGTGAATTTATTGTTCTTTAAAATGGTTTGAGAATGTTACATATGTTTTTGTATACGAATTTTGTGAATGCATTTTTAGGTGATATGGGAATGATTTTAAATTGTTCCATAATTGTTGTATTTGTGGCTTTTAGTTGATTTGAGAAATGGTTATATGATTGGTATGGGATTTTGGTTGATGAATTGTGAAATGATAATAGAAATGCATATGACATATGTCATGCTCATGAAATCAAGTTTCCAAAAATGTGCCATAAGGGCAAAATGTTTCAAAGTTCATGAATTGCATGTTATGTGGGTTTGTGGTGGTCTGTTATGTTTGTCAAGTGCACTTGATTAAAAAGGTCTCTCCCACCTGCCCGCTAGCGGCATGGAGCTGCTTCGCAGACTCCCATAAGTTCACGGCTACGCAAGACCACTTGGTGGAATTGCGATAGTACGTTCTGTTCACGGCTACACAGGACCCTTATGGGAAATATGTAATACGTTCTGTTATGGATCCACCCAAACCATTCTGATGTGTTTAATTGATGTTGATGTGTTTGATGGGTTATGATGTATTGGCAAGTTTGATGGATGTATGACTTATGTGAATTGTGATTTGGTTTGACAAGTTGTGAAATAGATGTTTTATGGATTTTGTGATAAATTGTCATGAAAGTTTTCAAGGTTTTTTGTTTATTACCGATTATAAAACTATTACCCACGAACATTAAGCTCACTCCCACTCCTTCCCCATCCGCAGGCAATGAGCAAGACTTCAAGTGATCGAGTTGAGCGTCAAGGCATCACTCCATTTTGCACTTTTGTTCTTTTGAAGTTAGAATTTGTAAAACAATTCTTTAGTTGCATTTTGATAAATTATTGTTTTTGCAAAGTTTGTATTTTAGATTATGATGTATTTGTGGCTCGAAATGCCCACTAAAGCGTTGTAAACTCTTATCTTTTGATGAGAATGAAATACATATGCATTATGTTTATTTATGGCTTTTCAAGTTTTTACATTGCTATTTTCAATTTTCATAAGGGTGGGAATTGTGTTCGGAATTCAAGGGAAAATCTGGAACGATAAGTTCATAAATGAAAATAAAATGTCCCACCTACATTTAAGTATGGGACATTTTGGTATCATAAAATATTCAAAAGGGCATAAAATCTGATGTATTCACTAGACAAATGTGAGATCACTACACGTGTTCTTCACCTAAAATGGTTGATCACTATATTGTTAACTCCATAACCTTTTTTCTTTATAGGGCTTGATTGATCTTCCCTGTCTAATATTGCATTATCCTCATTGTCACTACTGATGTTAAGTTCAAGATTTTTTCTCTTCATAGGCACACTATCGTTAGTCGAGGAACGTCTTTTATTCTTTCTTGACGAGCTTGTACGTCACACCCCCACCTTACGAAGGCCCTGAAGTGGACTGCATAGTGTTAACTTGACACCGTGATGCCAAGCTAACTCTACCAGTGAACATAACTGAGCTTGTTCATACAATCAATCCATTTAATCACCATTCAATTAATAAGAAACTTTAAGTTCGATCAGGCATAATTCATTCATTTATTTATCACAATAGTCTAAGCATAATCTCAACATCATTCACTACATAAGTTCAAATCCTACTTAGTAAGAACATAATAACAAATTCTATTCACTAGTTCACTACCACACTAATGCCCCTAATATCTACATTGATGCCTAAAGACATAATGTTACAAATACATGAGAAAAAAAATATTAATCAGAAAAATTTTATGGACTTTGTCTAGACCTTACTTAAGCTCAATGCTACTACTATTGGCTAGTCGACTCAATAACCTTTCTCCCTTTTTTCTTTAGGGAGGAAAAAAATAATGAAAATATGAGTATTACACTTAGTGAGGGAAAAATATTTTTACTTGTGAGTGGTTATGCATTAGAAATTTCATTTTTGTTTGATAACCATTTTATTTTATAAAAATAAGTAGTGAGTTCATTACCTATGTTCACACACAACCATGCTTACTGACGTATAAAAAAGAATCCAACATAAGCATCATTCACATCAAGGCATAAGGTCAATTGTCACATTTCACATTAAGGTCTAAGCAAGAAATCTATTCTTGAATCAAACATTATCATAGTCATTAAAGCACAAGTTCATCAATAATCACAATCATCAACCACTTAAAAAGATACTTTCTTTACACAATTTAAACAAGTAACGCCATATCAAGCATGGAGCATCTATGTAGCTCAATTTCATTACGCATGCTCTTCTTCAACTTTTTATTCATTTCCATTAACTCTTTAACCTAAGAATCCTTATTTAGTTGTCTAAGTTACCTCACTTAGGTCATTGTTCAAGAAAATTTTGCTTAAGTCTTCTCACTTTGTTCTTTTGACTATGGTACCTCACTTAAGTCATTATTTAAAAAAATTATCTAATTCACCTCACTTAGAGCTTTTACTGAAGCCACTTCACTCAGGTCTTTGTTTAAGAAAATTTGTCAAAGTCATTCAATCTGACTCATTATTAACTAATACAAAATACAAAATAATTATTTAAAATTGAACTTATACTTTTAAGCATCGACTTAGAGTTCAAATTTTAAATTAGCAATATAATTGAAACTAAAATAAAATTCAAACAAAAAAGATAAATTCTTTAACCCATATAAATACCTTCAGAACTAAATTATAGAATGTTAGGTTAGTGACTAAAATGTTAAGTTTGTTATTTTTAAGGCCAAAAGGACGAAATGAACCCTAACGTTTACACTGGTGTATAAAATAGACCCTAATGTTTTACAGTGTTCAAATTAGAACCTAACGTTTGTAATATGTTCAAAATAAACCATAACATTTGAAAAAAGCTTCAAGTTGAACCCTGATCACTGACAATGTTAGGACATCGTCATTTATTTGCTAAAGTAAAATTTTCTTTTTTTGAATTTTTTAATATAGGACCCACCAAATTTTGATGAGGACTTTTTAATAGTTGTGGGTCGCACCTGCAACTTTAACGCTACATTTTTGGGCAAACTCCACACCTATATCAAACTCCACACGGTTTTGATTAAAAAAACCAACTTTCATAGGGGATGGCGAACCCCTTGATCTTTGTGAGAAACAGGCATCTTAGATGCAAAAGTTCCATACATCATGACTATTGTGGAGCTAAGACAAATCTCTAGTAACAGTTAATATTTGCCTGAACGCATTAAGTCTTTTAATAAGATGGCAGGCAAAATCTAAAGATTAGTCCCATATTTGTTTTCTGCTCAGCTCGAGGTCATCTGAGACCTCAGGTTTGCAAAATTGAAAATGTGAAGTTGCCCCAAGAAGTAATCCAAAATACATAAAAAAAATTAGGTAATAAACTTGTATAGCTTTGTATGCAAAAGTAGATAGTACAATGTTGCTTAGTAATGTCTGCAAAAAATTGATACTAACTTCTCACAGATAACTTTCAGAAATTCTTTGGTGCAATGGATACCATTGTGATATATTTAAGCAATAGATTGTCATTGTCATATGCTCAAGTAAAGAAAAGTGTTTGAAAGGTTTTTCATATATTAAATATGCACGGAATCTTGTATTTGATTCTAATGAAATCATCATACTTGTGCATGATCTAAACATATCCCAGTCAGTATAATTACATGAGCATTGAAGGAGAATAATGACTCTCATATGCAAAATTGTAATGATTACAAATAGAAACCATTGAAGCTATATAACATGCAACATAGACCGTAGTACGTGTCCTAAATCGGTCAAGAAAGGGTAAAAATGAAGGAAATACGAAATACTTAATTTCGATTCCATCTCAACTTCAAAAGCAGTTTCTATGACCAAAACAAGCTCCAATCTTCTGGGACCTTCACGGGAATCATTCACTGACGCATGGCTAACGTCTTTCTATGGTTTTCTCAATACGTAAGCTCTCTTAACGGGTCAGAGAATTTGTATGCTTATGAATGATATGAGTAACTGCAGGAGATCTTAACCTTTACATATAGCTTTCATATCGGGCTTCCCTATTATAAGCCCGATATGGGTCCGGTCCACACTAATCAGAATCCATTTTCCTCCTAGACTTCGACCCATTGATTTAGATCATTTATTGAGCCACTTTATTACTTTTATCTGAATCAAATTATGTAACTTAACTGATAAGTTATTGAAAAATCAAAAAATACAATTAATGGCTGTGCAACTTTATGGGAAATGACAAAATTGTCCAACATTCTACCCTTTGGATAATCATCAATTG
Source organism: Erythroxylum roraimae (assembly GCA_027568915.1). Lineage (NCBI taxonomy): Eukaryota > Viridiplantae > Streptophyta > Magnoliopsida > Malpighiales > Erythroxylaceae > Erythroxylum > Erythroxylum roraimae. Next base: position 1,003 of record JAOSBL010006002.1, on the reverse strand, counting down.
CAGTTTTGACTCAAGTTTAAAAACAGTTTGAAAAATCAGTGAAGTCATTCTACTGTATTGGTACCAAATTTAAAAGTTATAAAAAACATTTGATCCAAAGATAATGAAAGTTCAACATTCCATCCTGTAAGGCTTTCAATACCGAAAAAATCAAACACATGCGTCATGTGTGACACAGGTCCAATATAATCAAGAAAATCTAATACCTTATTAACATGAATGGGAAAATGGAGTGTGGCAAACTAGGATGATACCTGTATCATCTATTATGTATCATCTTCATTTGTAGGTCTCGATTTCTCCAACTTTATGCTAAACTGCAATAAAGAAATCATATTTTCTCTCACTAAATGCTTAACAACATTAGAGAAAATGTATTTTCTCTCACCGAATGCTAAACAATATTAGAGAAAACTTTTATGTTCTTTAGCTAATGCTAAACTGCATTAGAGAACCTTTATAGAATTAAACCATATATCTCCCTATATCTTATTAAATTTATGGATATCCTTACTAAACTGTATGTGTCAAAATGACATAGACTCTAGGTCATTCCTTATATATGCCAAATGACCTTTAAAATGCTTAAGATTGACACAAATCTTAAGAATTGTGTATTTATTATGACTATTTACAAGAACAACTATTACTGAGGATAAAAAAGAAGATAATCTATATTAATAAATAATCACAATGTCATAATACATTAAAATGTATAAACATACAAGGTGTTGGACCCCGAACTTTTCTTGGAAATTTGATTTATTAAATGGAATTAAATAAAGAAATTAGTGTTGTAATTAGTGTTGTATTTGGGTAATATTGCAATAATATTTGAGGTTAATGCATGAAATGGGTGTTGTGTATGATTGTGTTAATTATAGACATTGTAAGAAATTTAGGATGATTTCGGTGAAAGAGGAATGCGTATGCGCATTTCCTCCATTGTTGCGTTGAAATTGATTAATTGTGTTGGTTAAGCATGTGGAGTAAGTGAATTTGA
>JAOSBL010005913.1:0-10135 GCA_027568915.1 Erythroxylum roraimae | reverse complement strand
CAAGAGAAAGGAAATCACATTTCTCTTCCATTCTTTTCTCTTCTTTTCCTTTCAATATTTCCTTTCCTTTCCCTTGTGCAATTAAGGATCCAAACAAAGGCTAAATTCAAAGAAGCTCAACCCTAAACTCAACAGCCGCACACGCATATTCACGTATGCTTAATGCTTGTCGGTTTCCAAAACCCACGTTATGACACAGATGGCTTTTGGTTCCGAGAGTTGTCTGAGATATTGCATCCGAATGCCTTTAGCCTTTTAGCAATTTCACTTCCTATACTCCCCAATCCCACAATTCCTACCCTCTTCCCTCTCAACTTAGAACCAAGAGGGTAATCTTCATTAGTAGAAAAAAGCCCTTGCTTCACGTAGCGGTTACTCGTCGAAATCTTTCGCATCACATCAATCAAATAATGCAATGGCCAGATCTGCCACATTAGCAGAGCACACAGTTCCCGAATTAGCGACCTTGATTCCACGGAGGCGACATTCGGGGAGATCGATTTGATTGAGTCCGGTGGAGGTGGTGATTGCCAAGTGCGTTTTCGGGAGGAGGTGGAGGATGACAGCGGTGACCGGAGCGTTGTGGGAGGAAAGTATGGTCACAGAATGTGAACACCGGTGGCTCTCGCATGAGCAAGACTTGTCGGAGTTGTGGTGTGAATTGAGAAGAAGTCTCGGATTTGGCCATCTCTGTAACTTAGTGAACCACTTCTTCCAAGCATGTCACCGCCTTATTGTTTTTCCAAATCTAGGATTTCTCCATAACTATGGAGCCTTCTCTAGGACTCAAATAAAAAAGCCAAAACTCTTATTCTTATTCATTAAACCCAATCGCCAGATTAAAGGACATGAACAAATTTTTAGAATTCTAGAATAATTATAGGTTTCACAAAGAATCAGATCAGATCCGATTCTTTTAATTCCAAATTTTTGATCAATAACAATCACACAATTTAATCAAATCATAGATTTAAACTCTGGCTCTAATACCATTGTTGGGAAACCGAGTTGAGATCCAATCCAACCGCAGCGGAATAATCACAAAACTGTTTCGTGACTTTTGATTTCTCGAAAACTAAGATCTATTTAATTCTATAAAATGATCAACCCAAATTATAATAAAGCAGAAATTTAATTCATACCTCATTCCCAAGCTTTATCTGTATCTTGTCGTATCTCTTAAACTGTTCCTGAAACTAATCTGTCTCAACTACCATAGCCGCACAAGCGTCCGACTTCTAACGATATCCACAAAACAGGTTGAGAGAACTCTATAACTCTTATAGAGAGGATTAAGCAAGAAGTGCTAGCTCCATAGAGCTTAAGCCTATTTATAATAAGCTTAGGACATTTTAGTAATATAATTGAAATTAAATGTGCGATTTGTATGGGTTATCGTTAGATTAGTATTTTGCTGGTCCTGTACGCTTCCCCGTGTGCCATGAACACTACCCATGATGTTGCGTAACGGGTGGAGCTCCTCTGCGCACCCATCACCAATGCGTGTGTCGAAGATGCTGCAGCGTCGTTGTTGCAATGCAAGCCTTTAACGTACCCTCTCTGGAACCACACTCGTCTGCTGCCAAGTCGGATACCTCGAGCATCCTGACAAGTCTACAGAAAAGTCGGCTGAGAGACACGTTCCCAGTTATTTCTTGATTTTTCAACCATTGCATAACCTTTCCTTTTATTTTTTTCGTTTTATTATTATTCTTTATATATATATATATATTTTATTATTATTCGTGTTTTTGTTATTATTTGTGATTAGTATTATTTGCGTTTATTTGAGATATTTTCTTGAGATTTGGGTATTTTTATTATTATTTCTATTTAGTGCTTTTCGTTCTCCTTTATTTGTATTTTTATTTATTTTATGTTTTATGAATTGTTTCTGTTACCTGCATCATTTTTATCTTGTCTCATTTGCATGTGGGTCTACCGGAAACAGCCTTTCTACTATGTAGGGGTAAGGCTGCGTACAATCGAACCTCCCCAGACCTTGCTTCAATACGGGATTTCAGCCTGGGTGATGATGATGATGATGATGATGATGATGATGATCAATTAAACTTTACTTAGAATTACAAATAATTCCAATTAAATATCAATTATGCCCATATAAGATTCAATATCTCATATTGATCCTTATTTATTAAATATATCATATTTAATCATAAAGTTTCTCAAACTTTACAATCAAGTCTAACTTAATGAAATTAAAATTTTTCTCTTCAACCCATTTTATATGTGAGACCCATTAAGTTCCAAAATATGTTGGCAATGATTATAAAATCTAATTTTAATTCAAATTAGATAAATTAAAACTCCTTTTAATTTATCTTTAATTCTCCAATTAAACATTTTATAATCATAGATCAAGATTGACGTCTACCAACGCATGATGACCACCCAAATATTTAGGAATGTCAAAGTGTCCATATAATTAAATCGTTTCTTCATACAATGTTTCGATTAGATATAGAGCATGAAATTAAGGTCTACTCTATTTTGAGTCTAATCATATTAATTCTCTACCATTAGCTATCGATTCAATTAATGACATTTGTAAACTATTTAAAAAGCATCATTTCAACTTGGCCAAGGATTTCTTGAATCAATACTAATCGAGAACAACGAAACATTCTTCCTAATTACTTTAGGGTGATGAATCCTATCTTGATCACTCAACTACCTCTATATAGTTCATGCTACATCCAATGACTACCGATTAAACGACCTATGATTAAATAGATAATCAGTAGTATCAAAACATAGCAATCCCCATACAAGATAACTTTGATGACCTCTAGTCAAAGGATCACTTATACAATCATCACAATGAGAATTCCATAGACATACAAGTAATGTTCCAAATGGATTTCTCATATTGGGTCTGTTCAGTGAACTTGTTCTCTAGCAAGCACATACACGTTTGTTTAAGTATGTCTATACTTTAGCCAATGAGATCGATTACTTCCTTCATAAGGAAAAATAAAGGTGTGCTAGTTTTTTTATATTCTATTAATGTCCAATCTTAATAAAACAATGACTAAGAACATTTAGGAATAATACATAAATACAATATGAATCTCATAATTATAATCTCATTATAATTTCATTTATAATGTACAATTATCCCATAGAATTTATCATATACATCTAAACATGTACAAGATAAAGTATGCCTTTAAATAATTTGTCACTAAGCTACAACCAACGCGATTGGCTGTAGGGCATAAATCAACACAACTTTTTATGACCATTTTGGAAATTTGTCTCCAATATGATAGTATTTGGCGACAATTTTGTAAGTCGTCACTAGATGTTGAGTATGATACGTTCAATGACGAATTGTTAATTCGTTGCCAAAAGTTTTTCAAATAATTTGATAATTTATTAGGGGAATTTTGATGAATTTTTGTATGAGATAGTATTCTTAAAATTTGTAATATTTGGAAGATAGTTTATTAATGCTAAGTGTACTTAATAATCCTATTTAAGGTTAATTATAATTGACATTTGTATAATCCTATTTAAGTTATCCTTTTCCGTTAAGTTTTTTTTTCAATGTTTTAAACATATTGTTGAAAAATGCATGGTAGGCAATTTGAATTTTGAGAAGTAAATATATTTTGGACATAAAAAGATACTTATACCCAAAATTTTAATTTTAATAGGATAAAAATATCATAAATTTAAGTTAACTACTATTCTTAATCATTAATATTTATTAACAATGAAATAATAATTTATAAAAATATTGAAAACGGTAGCAATATAATATAATGATATAGGGTAAGTAGTACAAGATTTTAATTAGAAGTTTAACAATTCTTACAGACATACAATAACAACAACAACATCAGTATGAATCTGGCTGATACACGAAGTCTGGGGAGATCCAATAGTACACAACCTTACCCCTAAATAGTAAAGAGACTGTTTCCAAAATTCTTATAGACAGAACAATAAATAAAGTTTCATGTTGATTCCATCGAAAAAGAAATGAAATAATTATTTTTTTAGATTCTAAGTGACATGAGAGTCAGTGAAGGTAAATGAGTTCCCTATGTCTGAATTTCCAAGAAAGGTCCTTGCATATTCGAAGGTATCAACTGAAAAGTCAAAGATCCTTCCTCATGTGTTGGGTTATTGTCACCCTCTTCTAACAACTTCTTGACAATAACTAAACTAGTAGACGATACAGTGAACAAATTCCTAGATGTAGTATGGATCATTGAATTAGATGAACTGCCAGAATGATGCGTTTCACCTGAGACACAATTAGTATAGAACTTAGATAGCTAGCTTAGTGAGAGCGTATAACGAACCTAAATTGGAACACATGCATACCTGATTGAACAAACATAGTAATTGGAATCGACAAATTTTTCAAAAACAATCGATTTCTCTAATACTTTACAGACCATCATGACATTGCCACCGCCTCTATTTCTATTTATGTTCTCTTGAAGATTCAAGGAAGCTTAACACAACATATAGTATATACGATTAAATGTTCATATATATAATAGCTTCATAATAGGAAATGAGATACAAATAATAAAGAAAGAAAGGTTGTTTGGATGATATTAAAAACCTTGAAGAAGATCGATCATAGAAGGCAAGCAGTTATTAGTGTATGAAGAGGGATTTGTTCTACATGGAGTTTTTCTTCATTAGGGACAATTTTGCCACATTCATCCAAGCGAAACTCATTTCTACCATCAGAAACTAGTCACCACATCGACATTCTTTGATGAATTAATGTTAGAAGTTATATTCTGAAAAGTCAATTTAGCATAAAATTTATTATGTTCAATTAAATTCTTGATTATAAGTCAAAATACTACAGTTTAGTAGTTATACATCTTCAATTTGCCTAGTGAGATGAAAGGTATCCTTATCAAAATGAAAGTTATCCATTTACCCTTTATATCAGATCAAAATTTTACAATTTAAAGTAGAGTACGCATAATTATGTTCTTTATGTACAGAAATATAACATTTTCTATTTAAGGTTATATTACTATTATAATAAAAATGTGAAATTGTTAATATGAACAAGTGGTTTATATTGAAAAAGACTAATTTTCCCTAACAACAAAAAGAGTTAAATACTCTCATAAACCTTTCACCAAATAGTTAGCATACTTTCCTGAAAGAAACATTAAAGGTGGTAAAAAAAAGTCAACCCATATACAACCAACAAAGGAAGACGATAAATCATCTTCCAAATACAAACACAAAAACCATACGCCATAAGTAGAAAAAAAACACAATAAACGCCTAAACTTATCAATATAACAGAACACAAGAAGGACTTTTGGAAATAGAAAAAAGGAACAATACTAACACAGTAAGGATGCTTCTTCGATGGTGATGACCACAACACACGAGACGACCACAAGAGAGGGGACAATGATAATTAGATCATGACTGAAGAGGAATGTTGACAGCTAACACGAAAATGAAGAGAGGTTCGTTTTTGTGTGTTTAACCTAGTAGAAAATGACGTTGTTTGTTGTTAAGGTAATTGATGTAATTTTCAATTTTGTTGAAAGAAATATAATACAATTTCATGAGGATTAAAAAAACCGTTGCCAAAATATAATGGCACCGAATATGTCATTTATAGATATTCAATATAATGACACCAAGTAGAAGCAAGGGAAAGAAGGTGACAACAACCAAACTTGATTCGACCCCACAATAACTACATCAATCTGACCCTATTGAACAATAACCACCAAGTTCATTCACCAATGGAGCCAATCAGTTACAACCTTTATCTATCTCAACTGGTGCTGAGGGATTTTCATGTCTGTTAATTTTAACCACCTATAATTAGACTTATGCTCAAATATATATTTAAATGTTTAATGTTTTTTTTTCTTATCATTATTCTTTTGTTGTCAGGTTCCAATACCGGCATAAGAAAAAGAGGTAGAGGTATCCCTAAAGGTTCTGAGTTGCAACGCATGAATGTTGTAATGAACAATAAGATGTCTATGCATATTGACCCTAGGAAACGTCATCCTATTGTCAAGATCCAATCGACAAATTTATCCAGTCAGTCGGGAGTCATTGTCAGGAATAAATTGCCTTGCCTTCAGTATGCAAAGTAGTTGAAGGAAAACAACTTATTACAAAATTCTTTGGACAAAGTTTCGATGATTTTTTAATTAAATTAATCATATGCAATTTTGTTTTACTGATTTAAAGATTAATTTAACTTATACATGTTGTTCACAGAAGAAGCTCAATATCGTCGATATCGAGAACCCTGAAGTTTCAAGTTGTGTGAGTTCACTGTTCAAACAAATGGCAAAGGATTATTGCTATCGACTCTATAAATACTACAAGTCTTTTCCTTCATATAAGGAGGCAAGGAGATATGTTCCCGAATAGGTGGCTCCAAAAAATTGGAGTGAAATGTGTGATTATTGGGCCTTTGCCAAGGTTAAAGTTTGTCTTCTTTTTCTATACATCTGCTTCCATTAATTTTGTTACACAATTTAATGAATATTTTTTTCTTTATTTAGGAAAAATGTAAGAAAGTCAAGGTTAACAGAGGACAAATGAAAACTCCCTACAACATCAGCTCCAAATCGTTTGTTGTCATATGACAAGAATTTATAAGTTCTTTGTTTAGAAGTTATTATTATTTTAGTAAATACAATATTATCTATAGTGTTTCAATTTTTCATAAAATAAAGTCAGAAGCAACTACATAGAGAATAGTGTGATAGGATCACACTCTAAAACTGATACATTATAAGGAAGGTGAATGCTAGACGTCTGAAAAAGCGCAAAATAATTATGTAAGTATAAAAATTTTAATTTTTAAGTTTATTTATTTATGTAATACTGGCTAATAATATTTGAATTAAATATCAATTTTTTGTTTTAAATTTTAGGATAAGATGTAGGAGTTGTTGCAAAAATTATTGTATGATGAAAATGAGCCCAATGTAGATAACATTTGCAACAATGTCTTTGGTACAAGATTAGGGTAGATTGAAGGTCTTGGGTATGACCCTAAGCCAATTAGTTTATCATCGTCGTGACCAGCATATATAACGATGCTTAAAGAGGAGAACTCATCGCTTAAGGCTCAGTTACAATGTAATAAAGAAAAGTTAAATCATACAGAAGAAAAGTTATAGCATGCTGAAGAAAAATTACAACGTAATGAATAAAAATTAGACTGTACTGAAAGAGAGTTGACCAAGTTTAAAAAGATTGTCAAACAAATAATTGGGTCAAAGTACGTAAGTAGTAGTGACGATGAGGAGTCTTAGTTTGTACATTAATTTTTTCTTATCTTTTGTAATTAACATTTAATTGCATTTTATTTTTATATGAAATGCATCTAATTTTTAATTATTTTTATTTTTATTTTAGTTTACTTAATTATAATTCAAGCAATGTTACCAATAATAATTCAACCAATGTTATTTAATTATAATTCAAACAATGTTAAAAACAATAAGATGAATTAAAAATGTTATCAATAATTATAATTAAATGATAAATTGTTAATGAGAAATTGTAATATAAAAAATTCGTCACTAAAACTTTTTAACTACAACTCCAAAACTTTTAAGATACGTTCCACAAAACGTCGCCAATAACCTTAGCTACCTTCTGCTACCAAAAACAAATTGTCACTACACATGATTACCTACGCCTGCACTAACGAAGCTAATTACATTTAGCCAAAAAGAAACGTCACAATATGTCATTTGTGACAATTTTCTTTCTCCTTGCATATCCCCTTTTGTGACGGATCTGTGATAGTAGCAAAATATATTGGGCAACAATTTCATGAAAACATCACTGATAATTATTTGTTACGGGAATTTGGAGACCATTTGTGTGATGATTTTTAACCGTCGCTAAAAATATTTGGCGATAAATTGTTGTCTTCCAGTTTTCATCGCCAAAAACGTGATCTGTTGTAATGAGGTCCCATTAAAGAAATTATTACTTAAATTCATAGTTTCAATCCTCCATGACATGGAATTCGATATCAGTCAATCCAGAGGACTGTAAAGCCTATTCTCTTATTCCTAAAGCCCTACTACATTTAAAATTTGAGTTAAAGAAGAAGGAAGCCAATTCAGTGGTATATAACTAGAGAATGTGTTCATGCCAATGTCAAGATCGGTTAGGTTTATGAGGTTGTCTATTTCAAGTGGTATTGTACTAGAAAAGGAGATGTTTGAAAGTTCTAAAGATGCTAAAGCATGAAGATTGTTGAATAAACTCAGAGGGATTAACTAGACGAAAAGTTTACTCACATAAATACCATAACCGAGTTAGCTCCCCAGCTCACTCAATGCACTCCTACGTAGTCCATTGCTAGAGGCGTAAAGTGTTCATCATGGTTAACTTTCGAAGATGAGATAGACAATTAGAAATTTTAATTAAGTAGTTAACTTAAGAATTAACATTGAAGAATAATTATACTAATAAGAAATTACTCTTAATTTTATTTTTAAAAATTTGATAACGGCCCCACTAATCCACGAGGCAGTCAGACTTATTATCAAATTTTGTAAATATAAAAAGTGTGGTGTCGACATTGACATGATACTAAATTGATGGAAGTTTAACTCAGTTAAATTTTTCCTCAATTTAAGGTATGATTTAAACACTTAGAAAATATTTGGATTCAGATTGAATACTTTATAATATTTTAGTTTAAGTTGTATTATGATAAAAATCTTGAATTTTAAAATGCACTTTTGGTCCTGAAGCTTATGTAAAGAACCTAATTCCCTAAAAAACACGCCTTTAGGATTTATGGTAATTAATTTAAATTAATTAGATTTATTAAGAATTTAAATTAAAAATAAAATTATGTCATATCAATAATGACGTGGCACTTAATAGATGAAAGTTTAATCAGGTTTTTTGTCTACTTAAGGTTCATTTAAAACATTTTAAAAATATCATGATTCAAATTTAATGCTCTAAAATATTATAGTTCAACTTGTGTTTTGATAAAAACATTAGAGCCTAAAATACATTTTTAACTTTAATAAAGATTCTCTCGTGTTATTGTAATCAGATAATATTACTTTATGTTCTATTAGCGAATAAGATGTTTTTATTTTATAAGATTATCAAAATATTTTGTACATAAATTATCATATAATAGTCAATATTTTAAAATAATAGGGAGAATATTATATATTTTTATTAATTAAAGAGAGTATATGATATATCATATGGTTTATTAATGTTTTAAAATTATATACAATTATTATATATGGAAAGGTAAGCAAAATCATTATTTAAATAGTTTTTATTTTTATAATAAACTAATTTTAATTTATTAATATAAAAATAAATGTAATTTTTTTTAAAATTTGTTAATCTTAATTAATAATTCAGATTATTTTACTGCACCTATACAATGAATAAGAAGGAAAATAAACTTAAATCAAATTGAATTTGATTGAGAAATGTAAGAAATTTCATCAATTGGGTAAAAAAAATTGAAATGTATTAGAATTAGACTCTATAACTACAAAATTAATCTAATTATCGTGTTCAGGAGCTCGTCAATTGGGCTCCCTGAGCATCTTCTGTCCAATCTACTCTTGGCAACTTGCAGCTCAGGTCTGAACTTTCACATTTGGAGGGACTACCTTTGTTAGTGCCTGTTTGGTTCAGCTTTTGGAGACTCCAAAAGCACTTTTTCTTACCGCAAAAGCTATTTTCGAGAAAAAATGAGTGTTTGGCTGCAAACTTCAAAAGTACTTTTGAAGTAGAAATAGCTTTTGAAAAAGCTAAAATACAGCTTTTTGAAAAGCTAAAATTTGAAGCTTTTCAGAAAATCCCAAATTTTAGCTTTTTCGGGAAGCTATTTTTTAATAAAGTTCCATCACTTACGTTTATAATCCTTCGTCTACGCTTGCCTTCCTTATCCTTAGTTTGGTTTCTGATTTAACAGCATGGTTTTTTTGGTGTCAAACCTTCCCTTATACGGTGTTTGTGGGTCTGCGTTCGTCTGCGTCAACAACGCAGACCTTCGACGTCTATGTTAAAAACTCTCTCTCTCTCTCTCTCTCGCCTTCCCTTCTATTTGATATGATCTAGTCATTAATCCCTTCTCTCT
>JAOSBL010005894.1:0-10137 GCA_027568915.1 Erythroxylum roraimae | reverse complement strand
GTAGAAGTGTGTTTAAAAATGTTTGCAACTTTTGGGATTTTTAAAACACAGCTATTGTGCTGTCCAAATTTTTCAAAAAAAAAAGAAAAGATTATGGGGTGTTTGATGGGGTGTTTGATTGACTAGAATCACCATTCCATTCATGATCTATTCTTGGCAATAGGTTATTCCCTTGCTTTATTGAAGAAAACATACATAATACATAATCAAAGAGTTTACTTATTCCTTGAGTTTGGGGAATATGTAAACGCATTCTCCCCCTATCTTTATCTATTCCAAATGGGTTGGGAAAAAAAAGAGAGGATTTGTTGGACAAAAATATCCTTAAGGAATCCACATAATTACTTATCTATAAAAACATAATAATAATAATTGATGATGATGATGATAATGTAGTTAGTGGGGACTAATGGATATTTTGGTCTTTTTGTTAGTTATTCCTTTGTCATTCTAAATTTATATTTTCAAACCAAACATTAGCGTCACATCATCATTAGAAATTGATAGTAATAAACCAAACTAAATAGTACATATTATATTATATTCCTAGATAATCATTATTCCATTCCTTATCTATTCTTGCAAGTAAACCAAACGCCCTGTAAATTTTTCTTCAAATTTAGACTCTTGTTATACTTCCGAAGTCATTCTAGTTTTCCTTCATAATTTTCGCAATGTTCTTTCGATCTCTAAATTAAATTGTACAGGTTTTCTATGAGGAGATCTTGTTACTACCATACGCTAAAACTAACAAATGTGTAAAGATTAAGAAATAACTAAAAGAAATGATCATAAACAAATATATATACAGAATACCAATTAAAATCAAGAACAAAAATTAAAGCATCATATTCCTTTACAATGATGCCAAAATTCTTGATGTGTGTCAAATGCACCAGAAAATAAACCTAACTCTGCACACAAAGATTTATAGCTACGGTGAGTAGGAATTGTATCCGTAGGCAATGAAAATAATTGATGTTTAAGATTAGGGGGTTTGGTTTGATGCAATTTAGGAAATAAAATAAAATTAAACTAATAAGAAAATTAAAGAAAATAATAAAAAAATGATGAAAGTAATGAATGCGTTAAAATCCAGTTCTCGATTCAGTCTCAGCCTACACATAGTTAAACATACGTTATTGCCATATTGTTCTCACACCTCTCTTAGAAACTATTGATCATAGAATAACAATAAGCTCTGTTAACTGTAGTTTTCCCTTAGATCGAGTTTAATCAAAATAAGCTCTTTAGTTAAACCTAGCTATTGAATAACTTATAACAAGCTCTCTAGAGTTAGTTGGAAAGCCGCATTACGAATAATGAAAACAAATCAATCTAGGCAACAACCACACAAGTTCGGGTCAATTTACCTATGTTACGTTATCCCTAATGATTCAACGCCATTAGTTGCCCCAAATGAATCCTAAACGCAATGATTATATATTGTATTAGAGATTCTAGCAATGAGTTTACATAAAAACAATCGAATGATCACATTCAGATCATCTATATGCAAATACCCAAATCAATAGATATAGAATAATGTAAACAATCCCCAAAGAGAGAGAGAATTACAATACATGATGATGATATGCTCAAATGTGATGCTCAATGTTTCACCATCGAACTGGAATAAGGAAGCTTGGCCCTCCATAGGTCTCCAAAGAGTAAGTGTTAAGAGTGAATGTATAAACAATTAAGCACACATCAAATACTGATTCAAATAAAGTTTTAATTAGATAAATTATCTTTGTATCTATCACAATATAAAAAAGATAATATAATAAATGATTTTTAACAATATAAAAATAAAAAAACTAAGCCATGATAAATTATTGAGTTTACCTTGAATATTTTTAGAAGGTAATCAACTTCAGAAACATATAAGGGCTTAATAGTTTTAGGATGAAGTTGACTATGATGAGGACTTTTATTTAATCACCAGTACTAAAAGTAGACTCAAAAGTAACTATAGAAATTGTAATTACTAATAAGTCTAGCAAAATTGCTTACATGATTGGATATTGAGTTCCATTCGACTTCAACTTGATAATATATCAAAATGCTCATTATCAGTTATGGTCACAAGATCTACTTCCAAGTATTTATCTAACTTAAACTTCCAAATGTACTTGATAATGATTTATCCACAATAGATGAAACATATACTAAACTACTAAATCTTCGTCCATTCTTAATTGATAATCTTTAAACAAATCATAGTAGAGTGTTTAATAATATCAATATGTCCTTCATTCTAATTACTATAAAATTATCAGTAACAATTTAAAGTCCCTCTATTTTTTATCTCGGGTCCATCATAGAAATGGCTACTATGGTTTCACCAACTATAGACCAATAAATATTAAATTTCTCCATCATTTGATATGTTAATATTTGAATCACCTCATTGGAATTAAAATGCACTCATACAATGCTAGTTTAATGTGGCATATTCTATTAAAGCAAATGCATGAAGTTGAATATTTTGTTCTTATGAACAACTCAATAACAATATAAAATATCACCAACTTTGCACAAATTACTTTAGGTAACTACCATTGCTCTTTTATCAGTAAGCAAGTACATTAAAAATATTATTGTTTCAACTTGATGAATGCCTCAATACTTAGTTGCTAGCTCAAAAATCTTAAATGTTGAATTATATCTTATTAGACAATCCAAACTCAAATTATTTGTGTATAAAATGTATAGTTACTGTGTAGTATCTTTAAACCTTTTAACTCATTTTAGGTGTTGTATTCTAATAGACTACGTTATTTTAGATTGCCTGTACCCATTCCTTTATTATCTTCAACTCATCATTCACTATCAAATTCATAATATGCCTAAAACTGTGAATTTGGAATAATCTCCCATCCATCAATAGGCTCCCAATCTCTTACTTGGTTTTCACTTTTTCAATCATGGCACCGTTTATACTAAAGTTATGGTTGATTTTATGATCTTTCAAACACTTATCCAATATAGTAATTAACGTTTCACTTATGCAGGACATCGGGACATAAGTGAACATATCATTTAAAAACATGAGAATATCAATTATAACATAATCAATGAATAACTGATAACAGAATTAAAAAATATTATTTACATTATGATTCGACTGTATAAAGTCTACTCATTTTAAATGTAATATGTCATCCCAACCATATAATCCTTATTTTGGTTATATGTCATCCACAAATTTGATGTAATGGCAACTTGTCTTTGATTACTCGATGACATCTTCCATTCCAAACTCCTTTGTTTTTTATAAATCTCAAAGATGTCTTTCTTTACAGTATTATGAGTTGAGGTCTTGAAGGTCAATTAAAATGAGAGGATAAACATCCTAAAGTTTTGATTATCAATATTGGAGAAAAAATATTTATTTTCTATGATCATATTCATTAGCAAATGCTTAGATTAGTGAAAATAATAAACCATTTTAATCTTTCCTTTCACTAGGCTTGGAGTAAAAAAAAAGTTTGACCTTCTAATACCATCTTCCTTTTATTACAGGAGTTTATGCGTCTCTTCAAATGAGATGTTCCACGTTTAGAACACTTTACCAACATCTTATGGCAATATTTGCATTCAACTTTATTAACTTCATCACTTAATCTAATCTTGATGAAGTGATTATATATATCACTTCTTATCTTTAAATAATCAGTTCCTTTGGCCATTCATTTAATATATTGTCAGGTACTAGATTGAAACTCTCTATTATCTTCTTTTATGTTGTTGAAAGTTTATGCTTATCCATCTAAAAAAGAATTATAAATTAGATAAATCATGAAAAATTAGATATAGATACAACATTTTTAAATAATTGACATAATATAGAAAGAAGTTATGATATATGCTGTAAACATTTGAACATAAAGAATTACAAAAGCTTTAACGTCTTGACAAATAGGGAAAGAATTAAAAATTATTAGTAAAGGCCAAATAGGGAAAGGAGTTCATATTTTTTAACAGTCAAAGAACACCCAAGTTGAGATTTTTTTTTTCTTTGTGGATGACCATATTTACTTTCCGTAGAGTCCAAACAAAAATAAAAGCCAAGAAATATATTATCATAAATTATGAAACTTTGATATGTTGGCAAAAGTTTGAAAGAACTAATATATTCCAAGAATAAACTTCCTTACTCATAACCACTCTTTATGATCTCCAAATGAATCCATATGGCTTTATTTATAATAAAAGTGACATACTAAAAATAAATGAGTAACCAATTGAGCCCAGGAATTAGGAGAACCTTTTAACAAATTATGGACAAGCATAATACATACAAAGAAACCCAAATTAGAGGATAATATATACATTAGTTAATAAATACTTCAAAAAAAGCTTAGTAGAGAATCCATATAACCTAAAGATCGACAAATAGTGAAAGACAAATGCCTTTAAATTCATATGAATAAGTTAAGATTCGACAAAATGCAAATTCATTTCTATATAAAGGATATATATAAATGTGGATCCCTTATTTTAGTTTCCATACCTTGAGTAAAAATATGAAAAGAATGTAATAAAGTTTTTGTAAACATTAACTGTCACTACTAATAGAGATACCAATTTAAGTCCTTAAATTTCCTAATTCCCTTATTTATTAATTTGATAGATTTTCATGTAACATAACCTTTAGCTAGCCTTTTCTTTTTCCTTTTAATAAATTTACTAGCCATTAACCTATGGGATTTGAGCAATGCAAACCATTATATATCTACATGAATAGAAATTGAGGCCATTAGATAAATATCATGAGGAAATATTGACTTTGTCTTTGCTAATTCACTATTTTTCATACAAACTTTTACGATTCTAAGACTTTTTCTATCTATATCTCAAATCAATTACATTGTATTCTAACTTAAACTCCCCTAATTCAGTTGATGATATATCTTTTTCTAGAAGAGGACTACTAAGAATACAAAGTTAGTATCAATGTAGTAATAGTTAAATCTGGAAATGTAACGATATGTGTGAATTTGATCAGTTATATAACACACGAAAAATCTTGGTTTCATGAATAGCACTTTTTGGGTCATGAATATTGTATCTCGATATGAATAGTGACATCTAGGACCTAAAATGTACTTTATTTAGCATCGGATAATATTATTCAAAGACAACCAGAGGATCAAATTTGAGGTCAAAACGAGTTCATTTTGAGAGTTTAGCCGAGAGTTGACCAATAGTTATGTTTGACCCGAGAAAGGGGTGAAAGTCAAACCCAAAAATATTAATGGAAAATAAATGATATTAATTAAGGTATTTATGTGCGGTTGATTTTTTATTGGATATTATTTAATGAGAAGAAGAAAAGAATTAATAAGTTTTAACGGTGTTATTTTCGAACCCGAGGACTAAATAACACCCGAATAATTTTTTACTATGAATTTTAAAATTATTAAATGAAGATATTTTAGTGGGATTAAATCCAATTAATGGATTAAAATTGAAAGTTAATTTTGGATCTTGAAAAATAAAATAAAAGAGTGAAAGTTTGGTATTTCTTGGATTAAGATTCATTTTTATTAAAACTATTAGATTTTTAAGGAAATTGTTAAAGAACCAAATTGCATTTTTGCCACCTATATATTCTCTTCTTCTCCCAGATTTGCTGGGAACAACCCTCCCTCTTCCCTCTTTCTTCTCCATTTTCTTTCATTTTTCTTCCACTTTTAAGCCAAATTTCCCTACCTTTAACCCCTAAATCAACAATTAAACACTAGAGTATTAACCTAGAGTCCCTAAAATCATCTTATCAATAAGAATTTTGGGGAAAAGATGAAGAAAATGTAGATGGGTTTTCTTAATAAATAGTACTTGAATTTAACAAGGTAAGTTAATGGAATTTTGGTTGTTGTTAGTACATGATTTTAGTGTAGTTGCATGCATTAACGAATAAAATGCATGAAATTAAATTTTTAAGCAATTTTATGAAGATAAAGAAGAGGAATGAAAGAAGAGAGAAAAAGGGTAAGAGAAGGAGTAAGGAATTAATGGTGAAATTGAAATTTATTGAAGCTTAATTTGAAGAATTGGACGTCAATTTGGTATGTTCATGCAATTTTATTTTTCCCTAAAAATTGTGTATTATGTAATTTAGGGTTCTTGAGATAAAATTGGTGATTTATGAAATTGATTTTAAAATATTTTGTTTGGATGCTAAAAGAAGTTGTATATGTGATTAATTTGGATTTTTGACTTATAATTTGCATTTTGCTCAATTGGCATATATTATGTTTGAATTTGGCAATTTGATATACATGTTTTTTTGACTATTTGGTGAGATGAATATGTCTTGAATGTTATATGAACTAAATTAAAACCAATAATGAAAGCAAAAAAATGACATTAAGGAGTGGCATTTACTTTGGTCGAATTTATGTATGTGAGAAATATTTAGTTTAGTTGTGAATCTAAGCTTAATTGGTTATATTTAATACTCACATGATATAAATTTTAAGTTAAATCATAAAGACGAAATTCTTCAATTATGGTCGAATATGGAATAACTTGAATTGACTATTATGAGACTATATCAATAAATTTCAATGGAATTTGATTAGATTTGCCATTAGTAAAATGTATCGAATTGAAGGAATGTGATAAGGTTGGCATGCCAATTAGGAAATTAGCAGTACTGCGTCATGATATATGTTATCGTATTGTATGGCTCCAAAAGCTTGGTTTTGATATAAGATATTTTATTTGTGTTATCGACTGCATGGTTTTGAAAGCTCGATCACGATATGTAAATATAAAATAATAATAATAATAATAATAATAATAAAATAGAGTAAAGATATAAGATATGCTAATGGATCATATAGTTTTGAGAACTCGATCTTGTATTTTAAAATCCCACTTATCCGGTTCGACGGTGCAATTCCACATTATTTTACTTGGGGTAATTATAAAAAAACATATAAATGCATAACTAATAATTAAAGAACTTCAATTGGAAGTAGTAATTAATTGTAAAAATTATTGATCATTATGTAATTAGATATGAATTACTATAATAGATACATGCTTAAATTTCATAAATTAATTTTAACACCTATTTATGCTTAGAAATAAATGAAGATATTTATATTTGAAAAATATTATATTTTATGCATGTTATGGTTGAATGAATTGCATTGGATGAGAAATGGGATTGCTTGAACACCACTAAGTCTATAGCTTAGCGTGTGGATTTTTTTCCACGCATGGGCTTTGAAGAAAATGAGAAGAAAGTTGTGGTGGATCTACTACAAAGACTAGAGTCATATAGAGGATTGCGAAAGACTTTGAGGTGGATGTAGTATAAAATTTTATTTTCAAAAGTGAATAATATTTGATAGAATAATACGGACTTAAATAGAAAATTTTGTAATTTGTAATTTTAAGTATTTAAGAATGTGGTAACACTTGGTATTCTAATTCCATTTTTGGGTTTGGGTGTTACATTTAGTGGTATCAGATATAACAGAGTTCGGTTTAGTCCATTTGGGTTCTATAATTAAGTAAATAAAGGAAAAATGATTTATGTACATGCAAAATGAAGGATTACATGAGAATATGATGTGACTCTAATCTAGATCCACCGTTTCTGTCTGATATAGACTGAAGAATGGAACTAAGTGCTAAGGGAGCTGCTGAGGAAGAGTAGGAAAGTTATGCCTCAGTTAGATATTCAGATAGGGACATGGCAGGGCAGCTAACACAGCCGATACCACCACCTAGCAGTTAGCCAACTCCCAATCCGGTAGAGTTTTTCCAAACTTTGGTGTCCTATATGAAACAACAGATGGTTGTTGCACCTCCTGTATAGCCATAACCACCTCTTCCAATATAGAAGCTTACATTGGAGAAATCCAAGAGGTTAGGAGCAGAGGATTTTTTGAGGGAGTCATTACTCTAGGTGTTGAGTTTTGGCTAATTAAAATAAAGAGAATTTTTATCTTCTCCTTTGTACACCAGATGTTGGCCCCCAGAAATTTTTTTCCTCTAGTTAAGCATGATTTAAAAGAATTTTGGAGTTTTGATAGATTAAATTTTTGGAGTTAATTATTATGTCAAGGTTAGTAGGATTTTATTTCATGGATTGATGGAATTTAAGTGCTAATGTTGTAAGAATGTATCAAGGGCAAAATTGGCAAGTCACTTAGGGTTAAAAGATATAAGGCTTATATGGAAGGGAAAGGGACATTTTGCAACCATAAAGGGTATAAGTTAGAAGAAGAAAAATTGTTGGCTTGTTTGAGAAGAGAGAAGCACGAGAATGAAAGAAGAGAAAGGAGAAAAAGAAGAGAAAAGCTAGAGTTTGGAGATTCTTAAAGAGTTTGAAGAATTTGGAGCTTCAATAAGTAAGTTATGCTTTAAATTTCATGGGTATGATTGAATGAAACTCAAATATAGCTTAATATGTGTGGGAAGTTATTGATGAATGATATAGGCAAGTGTTCTCTTTTAGAGTTAATGATCAAAGATAGATTATGATGTATTTGTAAATGATATTGGGTTGAAATAAAGTTGTAAATGAAGTAGAAGAGATGGTTTAGGGTTAAGGTGGGTTATAGGTGAAAGATGGGACGTAAAAAGTTGGAAAATGTGGCAAAAAAATGTTCCCGGAGTACGTTTCTGTAAAAGTTCGCCGCGGCGAACTTTCCAGCACAGAACATACTTCGATATTTTGGGCATAACTTTTTGTGTAGTTATCCAAATGAGATTATTTTTAATTTGGTGTAAAATAAAGACATAGGGGTACAATTTGTCTACTGAAATGGTGTTTTAACTAAGTCTCTAAAGATCTCAATGTTTTGAAGGGAAGTTGAACATAGAATGCTGTGTTAGTATTGGAACAAACCAAAAATCATTGAGGCATAACTTTTAGAGTACTGAACCAAATTGAATGATTTTGGAGTTGTTAGAAACTTAAGCCAATGGGGAACAATAATATAGAAGAAATTATTATCAAATTTCTTTATTTACCTGATCATAAATTGGAATTCCTATTGAATAGAATTTTTGGCTCTTGTTAAAGAAAATCAAGGAAGGCAAGAGGAGCAAAGGGTGAGGCACCTTTGACCAAGTATTTGAGCAAGGATTTCTAAGGTGGGTTTCATGTTTATAATAGAATGAATGAGTCGTAAATGTTTTCCTTCAAAGCAAGAGAATAAAATGATTTCAAATTGCTTCATAATTGTTGCATTATTGCTTTTGAATGATTTGAGAAATTGCTATATGTTGGTGTATGAATTTGGTTGATGAAATGTGACATATTTCATGTTTATGAACAATTGTGTTTCTGAAATATGCCTTTGTGGCAAAATGTTAAGAAAAATCAAATTTCGAAAATGTCCCATTTTGGGCAACAAGTTTACAAGATTATGAAATACATGTTATGTGGGTTTGTGGTGGTCCCCTAAGTTAAGTCAAGTGCACTTTGACAAAAGGCTTCTCCCGCCTGCCCGCTAGTGGCATGGAGCTCCTTCATGGACTCCCATAAGTTCACAGCTATGCAAGACCATTAAGTGGGATTGCGATAGTACGTTCTGTTCACGGCTACACAGGACCCTTAGGGGAAATGTGTAGTACGTTCTATTCTGGATCCACCCAAACCATCTCAATGTGCCTATGTATTTATGATTTGTGAACAAGATGATGAACGCATTGTAACATCCCACCCCCGATGGGAAGGGTAGAATAGTAACTTGGAAAGGGGTGAGAGTGATTAGGACTGATTGGACATGCTCATGCATATTTTATTGTCGAACAGTGAAATTTTGCACATGAAAAATAACTGTACAATGCATGTTCATGATATTCCCGGCCTTAATCCAAAATTTTCTATCACAAAATTTCGTCTAAAAATTAGAAATCCAACGGCACCGAAATTATTCAATTCGGACCTTTATAGGTCCAAAAATTAATACAACAATGACCAGAAAACAATTACCCGGACCCACATCAATTTCACCTCCAAAAATTCCCAATTTCTCATAAAAAGGAAATTCAATATCTCACGAATCTGATGCCTCGAGAATCAGGTCAATCAGAGGTCGGATGACAAAGATATAAGCAAAAGAGTGGAGAGAGGTCAGTTCAGAAAAATACATGTCCTAG
>JAOSBL010005801.1:0-10144 GCA_027568915.1 Erythroxylum roraimae | reverse complement strand
ATGACACCTAACACCTTAGGTGTAAGTTTCAGCAGGAGCAACTCCAGCTATGGTCATTTCTCTTCTTCCTTCCTCTCGCACACCACCGAAACACTCTTCCTTGCACCTTCCTGTGTTTGTTTATGTTCATGTCTGATTGTTGCACCAATAATTCGTGCTTCACCCTTACAAAATTAAGTAGAGAATCAGAACATAGCTGCCTTGTCCTAGCTCAAATCTTTCAAGTTTCCACCTTAAATGTGTGATGATTCCACATGTTTGGAGTACTAATTTAGAGTGGCTTTTAAGCTGGGATTTGAACTAAACAAGTAAGTAAATGATTAGTGTTTATAGCATGTCATGATAGAGAATTTATGATGATTGAATTAGGGAAGATTGTATAAGATGTTGGTGTGGAAGTGTGCTGGAATATTATGAACTGAAAAATTTTCACTGAACATGTCTCGGTATTCTGATTATAACTTGATCTTTGTATTTCTAAATGAGTTTATTCTTGATTCAGATTAAAATAGAGACATATGTATACAACTTTCTTGAAGAAGTCAAATGTTAATTCTATCTCTAAGCATTTAAAAATCTTACTGGAAGTAGAGTTAAGAGTTCTGTTACAGTTTAAAAACAGTCTGAATTGTTTTGGGTATAACTTTCAATATACTGAATCAAATTGTACGATTTTGGTGTTATTAGAAACTGGAAACATAGTGGAATAATTGTCTAGAAGAAATGTTACTGAAATACACCATTTTCCTTATCATAATGATCATGCAAAGTTGACCCGAAATCATGTGGGTAGAAAATCTGAAGTGGTCAATTAGGATATGAAATTGATTTCACATTGTTTTATTTTGGTCCAAATTATAAGTACAAATGATATCAATGAGGGCTTTGATATCTGATCAATTTGATGATGAGAATTACAATAAGATACCCAGAATTGTCATTGAGCATGCATTATGCATACTTTCTATACATTGATGTGCATAAAAGAATACTTATATATTTGTGCAAAAATGTGATATTTGTGAATGTGTTGTGTATGTTATAGGGGAGCACATTGGACGCCAGTCGGACATTGCCGGACCATCCAGGCAATAGCTTCTTGGAGTGTACTATGAGTCAACCTAGATGAATTCCTAGGATTGATTTGATTTGATTTGTTAAGCTTCCAATAATTGAACTGTTGCGATTTGTTTCCAAATTTTGGACTTAAAGTCCGAGGAGTATATATTTGGGACTATATTGGAAGTGCTCTGATTTATTTGATAATTTTGATTATATTATGCTATGTGAATTCTCAACGAAAGTTGAATACCGGACTTAGGTTCGTTGGTTATGAAATTTTGACTGTGCTTTATAAATGATTGTGATACATGGTAAATTCTGAATTGATGCATTTCATAAAATGCATGCTCAGATAAAGGCGTTGTGATCGGAGTAGCCAGTATGAAAGTACTTGTACGTAGAGCTTTGCTCTGTGATATATGATTCTGCACGTAGAGCTATGCTCCGTGATATATGTTTCTGACTGAGCCCAATGTGCCAGTATTTATATATATGATAGGTACTTGGTCGCAACAATAATAATGAATATGGAGTCTCATATGCATCTGTATTTGTTTATATATGATCTGATTTGCAATGATTAAATGATGTGCCACGACAGTGTGATTATTTGGAATATACATGCTTTGTCTAAATAATTGCGAAATATGTGCTTTGTGTATGTGAATCCGGTGAAATCATCAATGATGATTCACTCATTGAGTTCACAAAACTCATAAAAATTGTAACATGGTTTTTCAGGTATGAGATAGGAGACTTAGTGTTTATTCTAGATTAGAAGAACGTTTTGAACTAAGTTATGGCTCAGAGGTCTGTCAGCTAACGTCAGAGAGTTATAGCTTTTATTTTGTAGTTTTTGTTAGAACCTGTATGAGGTTTTGCAAATATTTGTCTAATGGAAAGAGTGTAAACTTTGTGAATGAATGCAATGAATGGTTTTAAAATTTGCTGACTTTTAAATGATGTTAGTTGATGCCATGTGTAAGTTGGATTTATTTTTGCTCTATCATACCATTATCATAGGTTATGTAATTGGGATGTTGTTTTAATTGTCTTGACGCCTGCTACCACTTTACCATATTGTATCAAAACACACCCTAATCCCTGGTGTGAAGCATCACTGTATACAATATAACCTCCATATCCAGATGGAATAGTTAACATCGGTGTTGTAGTCAATCGGTGTTTTAATTCTTCAAAACTGTTCTGACATTCATCAGTCCATCTGAAAGGTACATTCTTCCTTAGAATCTTTGTCAAATGGGCTGAGATCAATGAAAACTCCTCAACAAACCTTCTGTAATAACCAGCTAGTCTAAGAAAACTTCGAATCTTAGACACATTTCTCGGGGCTTCCTACTTTATGACTACCTCAACTTTCTTTGGGTCTACCTATATGCCTTGATCAGATACTACATGACCCAAGAACACCACTTGATCAAGCCAAAATTCACATTTAATGAACTTGGCATACAATTGCTTCTCTCTTATTATCTGTAAAACTAATCTCAGGTGCTTAGAATGCTCCTCTCTACTCTTCGAATCACCAAAATATCATCTATGAATACAATCACAAAATGATCTAAGTAAGGCTGAAGAACCTTATTCATCAGTGCCATAAAAGCTGTCGGAGCATTCGTCAATCCAAAAGGCATCACCAAAAACTCAAAATGTCCATATCTGGTCCTAAATGCACTCTTTGGTACATCAGCTTCTGCAATCTTTAATTGGTAGTACCCTGACCTCAAATCCAGTTTAGTAAATACCTAAGCTCCCTATAACTGGTCAAGTAAATCATCAATTCTTGGTAAGGGATACTTGTTTTTCACCGTCACCTGATTTAACTGTCTATATTCAATACACAATCTCAGAGTTCCATCTTTCTTCTTTCCAAACAAAATTGGAACTCTCCAAGGTGACACACTGGGTCTGATAAAACCCTTATCCAATAACTCCTGCAACTGGGTCTTAAGTTCCTTAAGTTCTACAGATGCCATCCTATACGGAGGAATTGATATAGGAGCGGTACCTAGAACAAGGTCGATTGTAAACTTTGTTTCCCTATATGGGAGTAATCTCGGTAACTCACTAGGAAACACATCTGGGAAATCCCTGACAATAGGAATGTCTTGAATTGTCTGCTCAGTTCGAGTATCAATTACATAGGCTAAGTAAGCCTCACATCTATTTCGAATCAATCTAAAGGCACTCATTGAGGAAATTAATCTGGTTGGCACTGCCTGACTAATACCTTGAAATATCACCCGTGGTTGATTAGGAGATTCAATAATTACTTCTTTAGTATAGCAATTCATTACAACCTTATGTGTAGTAAGCCAACCCATACCCAGAATAAGATTTATCTCTCTTAACTGTATGATTATCCAATCAGCTTCCAACTTCACCTGTTCAACCTGAATAGTGCATCCTTTACAGACTTCCCCACTTACTGTAGTACTACTTACTAGAGTACTCACTTCTAAGCCACATTTTAACATCTCTCTCTCACAATGCAGTTTAGATGCCAGGTGTGGGGTAACAAATGAATACGTAGACCCTGGACTTAATAATGCAAATGCTTCAAAATTAAAGACATATAACTCACCTACAACCACATCAGGGGAATTTTAAGCCTCTTGTCTAGTAATGGCATAGATCCTAGCTTGAGATTGTGATTGGTTGCTCTGCATTTCAGTTCTGGCACTAGGACCTACTAAACTAGTTCTACCCCTACCTCTACCTCTCTGTCATGCTCCACTGGCTCTACTTTGTTGGACAGTCGTTTCAGTTACGGATCCTCCTCTCACTCCAAATTGTGCTCCTACAATGGTAGGATAATCTCAGGTATGATGCTCGAAAGAGCCACATCGCAAACATGCTCCTGATATCTTCCAACATTCTGCACCATGTCTTTTCCCACAATGCTCACAGCTGGGCATCTGTTGTGGTTGCCCACCATATGTTTGTCCTCCAAACATCTTACCTCTACCAGAATAGATAGAGCTGCCTCTCGGCCTAAACCCTGACTATCTTAACCTGGGCTATGATCGAGATGGCCTTTTCAGGCGTTTGTTGAACCTTCTGCCAGAATCAACTTGGAACTTACCTTGTCTCTTCAATCTAAACTCCTGTCTGTACTCTCCTCATTCATTCTTCAATAGTTGCTAAATTTGGATTGAAGCAACTCGTAGCTCAGTAAAGCTACTCAAATTGGTAATGGTCAATCTCGTTCTGATTTCTATATTTAGTCCATCCTTAAACCTTCTACATTTGTCTTCCTTCGTTAGAATCAAAGCCATAGCATATCCCAATAACCCATTAAACCACACCTTATATTCAACTACAATAAGGTTCCCCTATTTCAAGTTAAGAAACTCTTTCATTTTTCTATCAAGTAGATCTTTGACATATAATTCTCCTTAAAGACCCTCAAGAAGTCTTCTCACATCAATCTACAAGGTTGGGCAGAGCTACCAAGATTAGTCTTCCATCACTGGTAAGCCAGAACTTGGAGTAACTAGACTACATAGTCAAACTTCTCGTCAAACTCATAGTCCATCTGATCAAATATCCTCTCTATCCTTTCCAACCATCCCTTTGCCTCAGCAGGGTCTATACTTCTATAGAAATCCACAGCCCCCTGCTTCATGAGCTTATCATATCTTCTTTCTCTCTTCTCAGGGACTTTTTGAGGCATTTGTTTAGACTGGGGCAAAGGAGACTCTCTATTGGCTCCCATTGACTCAAGGTCAGCTGATTCCACAACTCGGTCTCCTATAGCGGATGGCCTATACCAAACAACAATTGTGATTACTATGCGAGTCTCTCGCTAAATGCCATGTTAAACTATTCCTATATGTCCCTAAGGATGCCAAACCATGCTCTGACACCAAAAATGTAACATACCACTCTCTTAGAGCATATACCCGGCATACTAGAGTATATCCAAGCATATACCCTACGTAAATGGCACGTTAAAGCAAACACATTATCTTATTTATAACATCAAACGTATCATAAGATCTTCAAAAGATCAAGCATTCTCATTTCATTCACAAACACAACATTTATTGTGTCATTACATATTATGCGAGAGTTACAACTCCATATAAAATGTTCAACATGAAATGGGACACTAGATTAAAATATTCTAACTAGACTCTTCAAAATCAGCTGACCAGACCTTTTAGCCTTTTTATCCCCAAAACGCAGGTACTATACTTTTACTCTATCACCTTAGGAGTTAGAACTCCTTTAGACCTGAAAAATAATGTTACAATTTTGATGAGTTTGCGAACTCTGTGAGTGAACCATCATTGATGCGCTCACTTATGTCAGAACATAATAAAAATTATAAAGTTCAATTCATCCAGCATAGTACGTAATTCAGTAATTCATACACATCACGTTCTTCATAGATTTAAATAATTCAATATTGCACCTCAATTCGATAAGGCACGTCTGTTGGACACCATTTCTGGAGCCTAACTCTGGAATCATAATACATGAGCGTGTGTCAGCACTGACGGGTTCGCCACGGTGAAACTATGGAATCGTCTCCACGGACTTTTCGGGACAAGTTTGCCGTGGTCAACGTTTGGCTTTATCGCAGTGAAGTATCAAAGTCGAGCAAACGCACTCTTCAGGACAAACACGCCGCTGTGAAGTCCCCAGATCAAACCTAAGCACCCCTCAGGAAAAAGGTTTTGTCGCAGCAAAGTTATAAAATCAAACAAAAACACCCTTCGGGAAAGGTTCGCAGAGGCCAAAGTCACATCTTTGCCGCGGCCAAAGTCACATCTTTGCCGCGGCGAAACCCTCGATTCAAACACCCAGAGCCAACTATCCAACACTAAATTTTTGTACATATTATTCCAACAACCAATAACCACTCAACCAAAAGATAACTACAAAAATATACAAAAGAAACTTCTTCAAATCATAGTCTCATTACTAAAACAAAATAGAGTTTTACAAAGCTTTAATGGGCATTTCAAGCCACAATACATCATTGGTCTCATAACCCAAAAATACAAAATATACATGAACGAGTAATACTTGAAATGCGGCTAAAGCCTTGTGTTTTCCATAAACTAACTTAAAATACAAAAATATGCAAATTTGGAGTGATACCTTGACTCTCGATCACTCGATCTCTTGCTCATCACCTAGAGAAGGGGAGGAATGGGGGTGAGCTTAAAAGCTCGTGGGTAACAAGTTTATAACGGAATGGACTATCACAAACCCATATAATAGTTTTGCGTAGTTCATAAACATAAGGGAGTCTGTGAAGGAGCTCCATTCCACTAGCGGACAGGCGGGAGCAGCCTTTAACATGGTCAATGTGCACGTGATATAACATAATGGACTATCACAAATCCACACAAACATGAATTTCATGACTTGTAAATATATTGCCCAAAAGGAACATTTCAGAAACATGATTTCCATAAGCATATTATATTTCAAATACCATTTTCATCTTCATGTCATAAATCATCAACAAGATTCATGTACCAAACATGTAGCAATTTCTCAAACCATTTAAGAAGAAATAAATGCAACATTCATAAAGCGATTTAAATCATTTAACTCTATTGATTTGGAAAAATATTCATGGCTTATTAACTCAACTATAAACATGTAACCCATCTGGATTCCTTGCTTAAAGATGCCTCTCCTCTTGCTCCTCTCGCTTTTCTTGATCCCCTTTAACATTGGCAAAAATCCCATTCAACCCAACATTTAAATGGAAAATTCCTAAAGCTTTAATAATCAAAAATGGTAAAATTTAGCTTAGACTTAACCTACCCATAGTTTTTCTAGGATAGAAAAACTAAAACCTAGTTTAGAAATCCATGGAAAATCAAATGGGTTTCTCTTCTTTCTTCCTACAAAAACTCATTTCTCTACTTCTTTTTCTACCCAAACAAGAAGAAAGATGAAGCTTACTTTAAGCTTAGCCAAATCTTCTTCCTTCTTCTTCTTTCACGATTTTCTCTCTTCTTTCCCTAGCTTCCACGATTTGCTTCTTCTTTTCTCTTCTTTCCCACGTTTTTCTCTCTTCTTTCTCTGTTCTCACGATTTTCTTCTTCTTCATTTAATCAAGACTACATTTTTGTCTTGGTCTTCCAATTTTACCCTTCTTCATTTAACCTAATGTCTATTAGCTCCTTTAGTCTATTAACTACCATATTACACTCTAACTTAATTCTAACACTTCTATTCTAAATTCTAAGAAAATAAAATAAAATAAATCAATAAAAAATAAAATAAAATAAAATTTGGGGTCCAACAATTCTCCTCCCCTTAAAGAATTTCGTCCTCGAAGTTTTTACCTAAGTCATTGAAGGGGTGTTAATGCTTCTCCTTCATGACCTCCAAAAGCTCCCACGTGGCCTCTTTTGTAGAATGGTTTTTTCACAGGACTTTAACTATTTGAACTGTCTTGTTCCTGAGGACCTTTTCCTTAGTGTCCAAAATCTCCACTGGAGTCTCCTCATAAGTCAGATCATCTCTCAACTGAACCTTAATGGTTTGAATTATGTGGGAGGGATCTGATCTATATCTCCTCAGCATGGAAACATGAAAGACATCATGTATCTGTGACAATTCTAGTGGCAGTGCCAACCTATAGGTTAGTGGTCCAATTCTCTCAACAATCTCACAGGGACCCACATATCTTGGGCTCAACTTGCCCTTCTTGCCAAACCTCATGAGTCCTTTCCAAGAAAATGTCTTAAGAAAGACTTTATCACCAACTTCATACTCCATTTCCTTTCAGTGCGCATCAATATAATTTTTCATTCTATCTTAGGCTGCTTTAAGCCTTTGCTTAACTAGATTGATCTTGTCGACTATCATTCGGAGTAACTCTGGTCCTATTAATTTCCTTTCTCCTTCTTCATCCCAACATATAGGAGTTCTACATCTTCTTCCATACAGTGCTTCATAAGGAGCCATCTGAATGCTCGAGTGGTACGAATTATTGTAAGAAAATTCGACCAATGGCAAATGCTCATCCCAAGCACTTTTGAAATCCATCACACATGCCCTGAGCATTCCTTTCGGTCAGTCAGAGCTTCTTCAACACTGCTTGTAATGTGATGAGAGGACAATGTTTGTATGAATGTCTCGATTGGCTTGGATAGTTTCAGAGAGAACATATAATTAGAAATTGGATATCCGGTCCTCCTTTCTTGTTCATCAGGAGAGTATTACTTTGGTGGTTTTGCACGATTGTGCCTCAAAGGCAAAACATAATTAGAAGCATCCAAGTTCTTAGCATGAGGTTGAGTAATAGGAGAACTTACCTCAGGAATATTTTCAGCCAGGGGAGATTCTGTGGGTACCGAGATGAGAGAGGGGGTGGCATCTACTCCATTATCATATTAGAATGCAATTGGTGTAGCATGCTCTCCATCCACAGGTTGTTCATCAGGAACATCATTTCCAAGTTTCCTAGTTTCTAATGCCTCAAATGCTACATTCCCACTATCGATTTCAACTTCAACTTCTGTCATTGACCCTCCTTTTGGAAACCAACTTGGCTCTTCAACCGTAGACTCCCCCTGAAGAGCTGAGTTAGATACTGTGTTTTGAAAGAACGACTCTGACTCTAGGAATGTCACGTCCATAGAGATATAGGTACGGTTTGAGAGAGGATCAAAGCACCTATACCTTTCTTATGTAATCCATAGCCCAAAAACATGCACCGAATAGCACAAGGATCCAGTTTAGACCATTGATATTTATAAAGATGGACAAAAGCGACACAACCAAAAACACGCGGAGGAAGCCTAAGAACCGAAGGTAAAGGCACATGAGTGGACAAAACCTACAAAGGAGTCTTGAAATTTAAGACTTTGGAAGGCATCCGGTTTAGCAAATAAACACCTGTTGTGACAGCATCATCCCAATGGCGATTGGGTACATTTGTGCCAAGAAGTAATGCTGCGATTTCTAATATATGACGATTTTTTCTCTCTGCAATCCCATTCTATTGTGAGGTTTGTGAGCATGATGTTTCATGAAGAAGTCTATGTTGTTGAAAATAAGCCTAGAATCTGTTATTGATAAATTCCCCTCTATTATCTGACCGAAGAACCTATATGTTGGTTGTGAATTGAGTTTGTACCATAGCATGAAAGGCTTGAAAAATGGAAAATACTTCATTTTTTTTCTTCATCAGATAGAACCATGTAATGCGTGTACAATCATAAAAAGAGATCACAAACCATCGATAATCGAGGGAAGTAATTATTGGGGAAGGTCCCCAAACATCAGAATGTACCAAGGAGGGGAGCATTATTTTTATTCAAGCTTGGTGGATAACAGACTCTATAATTCTTTGCCAAAATACATGTTTCCTATCTCAAATCCTGATTCTGTAAATGGGAAAACAAGTTTGGAAATCACTTTCATAAATGACCAAATGATGGATGCCCCAAGCGTCGATGCCAAACCCATATTCTTCCTTCTCTGCTACTGACATTATTCGCTCGACCTGAACTGAAATCATCTAAATAATATAGCCCCCCTCTCTTAATACCATGCCCGATTATCTCTTTGCTGAGAATATCTTGTATAAGACAAAAGCTAGATTACATTAGTATCATACAATTCAGTTCTTCAGTAATTTGACTCACTGACATCAATTTATTTGATAGCGATAGAACCAAGAGCGTATGAGATAAGGACAGAGATGGTTATTGTTATTGATGTTTATTGGTACTGTTGTGGAGTCAGAGACAGTGTTTGGAATACCGTACCGTACCAGTCGGTACAGGCTGGAAATCGGTACCGGTACTCCTTAAAAAATTTCGGTCGGTACCGGCCGAAACCAAAAATTCTAAAAAATACCGGACCATTCCGCAAAAAATGAACTTTTTCAGGGACCATTTTACAAAAAATCAAACATTAACCCCAAAAAAATCTAACCCCCCGACTCTCTCACTCACCTCTGCCGACTCTCCCTCCAACGTTCACCGTCGCCGACCACTCATTGCCACCAGGCCGCCGCGCTATTGCCTACAGCCACCGCCATCGCACCCTGCTACCATGCCACCGTCGGACCTGCCAG
>JAOSBL010005768.1:0-10144 GCA_027568915.1 Erythroxylum roraimae | reverse complement strand
CTATATACATATATGCTAACATGATGCATGAACATGAAAATGCATTGTCTTAGTTTCTCTTTAAGCTCGCTTGTACTAAAATTTTGGGTCTTAACCCTTAATATGGGGACGGGATGTTACATTGATGGACTAGCTATCCATCAAGTCTTAACACCAAGATGAGATCTTATATGTTAATTACCATATAGAGTGAAGCGAGAGATCTAGAAGGAAAAACCAATTATGGGCAAAATGGTAATTTTACCCTTTATTGTGCGAATGGCTATAATATGATTCATAATAGAGTTTGCAATTGGACATCTAATTTAAAACATGTGTTCTCATAATAGTGAGTAATTTAAGAGTTCAACTAATTGTCCTTAGTGAAATGACATTTGGTTAATAAGTTGGAATTAATTCTAATAAGATTAAATTAATTCTTGGCTTATTGGAGCTTGAATTATATAAGTCCAATTAGATTCCCCACTTGGCTTCTAGGAAAGGTTATCAAACAAAGTAAGAAAAATAAATAGAGGTTATTGGAAAGAAAATAAAAAATGGATTAAATTGGGTTTTAAGCCTATGATTAAATGATGGGCTTACACTAATTAATTGTTAATTAGAAGCCCAAAATGAACATTTAATATTAGGCTTGTTTTTGGTTTGATTTAATTAATTAGATTAATTAAATTAAAACAATTTTATAAAGACAGAAAAGGAGAGCAAATCCGAAACTACAATGATGTAGTTTTCGATTTTGCATAGCTAAATGGAGAGCTACACATTTAACATTGAATTGCTAGATATATGGTGGGTTTTTATCATGCTTCATCATCATTAAATGGTTTAATGGTGTCCTCATTGAATGGTTTAATCGTCTTATCATTAAATGGTTTAATGGTTGTCATTTAATGATGGCATGTAGAAAAACAGATCAACCTTTTAGCATTCTTTTGATTAAAGAAGGAGTAGGTACATTTGTTGCTCTCTCTCCCTTCTTTCTCCTTCTTTCATCTTGCAACCGAAAATGAGAGTGTCATTTTTTTGTTTTTGTCTTTTCATCTAGCTATATTAAACAAATGAGAATGTCTCATTTATGGCTCTCTTTTTATTTTGTGAAAAAGAAAGAAGTGGTGCTTTGGTTAGTCTTCCTCTCTCCTTTTCTTTCATAATCGAAAATTAACATTGAAAGTGTCTCAATTTTGGCTTCTTTCAACTAAGGAAAGCCTCTACAATATTTCTTCTCCTTTCCCACCAAAGGATCTTGTTAACCAAGTGTCTAAGGAGAACAAGTGGTAGATCAGATTGGTTGAGGATACAACAGCGAGGAGAAGATACAATAGCATAGAGAGGATACAATAACAAGGAGTCAAAGATGGAGCAAAGGAGTTGATAAAATTGTGCTCTTGTTCTAAAATTTCGATCTTGTTTTTATGCTATTTATTTTTTTAATACCGTATCATGTATGGATTAAACATGTTGATTTGGCTATTATGCTTTCATTGTGTTTTTATTTTGAAAAAAGTTTTTGAAATCTACTGTTTATTCAAATCTAATACGCTTTTGTTTTCGATCCAACAATTGGTATCAGAGCCATTTTATTATTCATGATTCAGTTCCTATACGTTGCATGGGGCAATTATATTCATGTATGCTGTATATTTTATGTGATAGAAATATATATGGTGTATGTTTTACTCTTTTAGTTGTCCATAGAATATAGATTTACCTTGTAACTTTTCTTCTTTTGGTTTGTAACAAGGAGGGTGGCCTATCATCGCCATGTTTCCTCCTTGTCTTCATTTTCTATTTTCTTTGATTTTGCAATATACAAATTTTTGTAATGTTGAAGATGAAGCAGTCATGGATCGAAGAAAGTAATAGGTAATGGTTTCGGTTTATGATATGGTGTAATGGCAATTTTGGTTTTATGAGGTTTTCAAGTGCTGGAAATTTGTGTTTCTCTTGAAATTTTAAACTTTGTGAGTTTTTCAAGTGTTGAAATTTTTATTTTCCTATTGACAAAATTTCTTTTATGAAAAACAAAAAGATTTGTAAAATAAATGTCATTACACACTTTTTACCGAATGGGCGGGGTAATGTGAGCGAAGAGTTCGAAACGGAAGATCCAAGTCTTAGATTTTTTTTATGTGCCAAAGAGCCTTATAATTTTTTTTTATGTTATAGGACAATCCAAAGTAGTGTTATTATTCATGAGATGAATGGATGGATGGATGCTAATAATATGCTATATTATGTGAAAGTATGCCATTTAGAATAATTGACAACCCTAGGCTTTGCCATGCATTCATTATGTATCAGATATATAATGAAACAATATATGATGATTAATAGATTGCATATGGACAAGATAGTATTTATTAAAACTTAAAGACCAAAAAGATTGAGTGGGAAACGATGCTTATGTGAGAGTCCACGGTCTCCATATGATGGCCTGTTTGCATGTGGTGAAGTGTTACTCCCCACCGGAAAACATGAATCCTAGATCTTGCATAGTTTGGGTCTCCTAAAGGATAAGTCAACTCATTGGTAGCAACTGTGACCTCCCATCGAGGCATGGTTTGCAAGTACCTTTAGTGGCTGAATCAAATGGTTATACACTCAACATATTTTATCGATAACCTGCCCACCGTAGCTCTGTTGATAAATGTATGGACCAAATTATGGCGCTTCTTAAAAAGTTAGGCATGAAGACACTTGGTAGCTTTTTTAGTGGGAGGGTCCTAATTTTTCTTTTAATGGATAAGATGGGCCACCGTCACTTAGTCTGTTATAGATAAGAAAAATAACTATCGTATAAATATTTTTTAAAAAAGTTTTGTTAAATCTGTTATCATGCATAAATGCATCATGATTTTATACAAAGTTCTAATATTGTTGACTAGTATGCTTATTCTTTAATAATTTATTTTTTTAGACATAATCACCACAATATGAATCCACTCACTTTGCTCTTGGATAATAACAAATTGGAAAACAGAGAGAATTTTAATGAATGGAGACGTAACCTTGACATTGTTCTCTAATATGAACGAATTTCATGGGTATTAACGGACAATAAGCCTACACCTCCGAATGGCAATTTAACTTCTGAGCAAGTCCAACAATATGAGCGATGGCAGAATGCTAATAAGACTATTAAGTTCTATATTCTGGCTTCTGTCAGCGCAATGTTGCAAAAGCAACTTACAGGCATGAAAAATGTCGGTGCAATGGTCCATCACATGCATTAGATGTTTGGTGTGAGGACCAGGTCTGCAAGGGTGAAAGTTATTCAAACCATTCACAATCTCAGACAAAAGCCTGGTGAGTCGATGTGGGATTACATGCTCAAGGTAATCTCTGCAGTTACTGAGGTTGAGATGCTTGGGGCGGACATGGATGTGGAAATGTAAATGATTATGATCATCAATAGCTTAAACTCTTCTTTTCAATAGTTTAAGTTGGACTATGAGCTCAACCCCAAGGATTACACCTTGAGTGAGTTGATGAATACACTCCAGAGCACGGAGGAGATATTAAATATCATGGCTAATGGGCCCGAGGCTAATGTAGCATCTTCTTCTAAGCCCAAGGGTAAGGGCAAGTAAAAGAAGAAGGGTCCAATGAAAAAGAAGGCCCAAACAGGGGTCACGATCTAACCCATGAAAAAGAAGGCCAAAGAGGTTATCAAGGGAAAGTGTTTCCACTATGGTGAGAAGGGCTACTAGGAAAGAAACTGTGCAGTCTACCTTGAGTCCCTCAAAAGCAAACAAGGCATAGGTTTCCTAAGTTTGTTAGGAACTAGAAATGTGCAATATTCATCTGATTCTTAGATATTAGATTTAGGAGCCACTGACCATGTTTGCAATACTTTGCAGGGGTTCCAGCAAAGGGAAAGACTACCTAAAGGCCAGTTTCAAGTCAAGATAACAGATGGATCCTACGTTTTGGCAGATTCAGTGGGAGTAGTTATTTTAGACTTTCCTAGTGGTCATAGGTTATATTTGAAGGAAGTAATAATTGTAAGGAACATGATTTCTATTTTTTGTTTAATAAAATTTGGTTATTTCTTATATTTTGAAAACGTTGTTTCAATATATGAGAATAAGGATTTTATTTGTAATGCTATAATTAAACAGGGATTATTCTTCATAGAGCCTATGATAGGCTCACTAAACACCACAGTATTAATAAAACCAAGCCAATCTAATGACTCTAGCATTAATTCAAAATATCTGTGGCACTTAAGAATGGGCCATATCAATCAGAACAGAATTGACAGGTTAGTAAAGGATGGGATCGTTATAGGCTTGGATAGTGATCCATTACCCACCTGTGAATCTTGTATTGAAGGAAAAATGAGCAAGGCCTCATTTCCTTCCAAAGGAAACATATCTGAATCCATGTTGGACCTGGTACACACTGATGTGTGTGGGCCCATAAACGTACAAGCTAAAGGAGGTTATGAATACTTCATAGCCTTTATAGATGATTACTATAGACATGGCTATTTGCATTTGATGCATAAAAAGAGTGAGTCTTTTGAAAAGTTCAAAGAATTCAAAGTTGAAGCTGAGAAGCAGCTAGGCAAGCCATTAAAACAACTTCAATTGGATCGAGGTGGTGAGTACTTATCTAGAGAGTTCCAAAAATTTCTAATTGACAATGGAATTGTTTCCAACTTGTCAACTCCTTGAACACCTCAACATAATGGTGTAGCAGAGAGGAGGAATAGGACTCTATTGGAAATTGTAAGATTAATGATGTCCTACGCTAGCCTTCCAAAATCGTTCTTGGGATATGCCATACAAACAGCAACTTATCTTCTTAACTTTGATCCATCCAAATCGGTGTCTAAAACATCTAGGGAGTTATGGACTGACCGAGTGCCTTCATTGTAGCACTTAAGGAAATGGGGCTGCCCAGCCCATGTTCTAAGGCCTGAATCCACAAATATGGAACCAAGGTCAGAAGTATGTTTATTTGTAGGATATCCTACAGGTACACAAGGGTGCTATTTTTACAGTCCTCAAGATAGGAAGGTATTTGTGTCGATAAATGCGACCTTCTTGGAGGAAGAATTTGTGAGAAATCACAAAGGAAGAAGTGAAGTAGTACTAAAGGAGTTAGCTATTTCATCTAAACTAATAGTTGATTTGGATAAAGTAGAATAAGATGTCGAAATGGATTCAAGAGTTGAATCAGAAGAGTAGCCTGAACATCAAGTAGTTCCTACACGTAGTGGGAGGGTTGTGAGACAACCAGAAAGGTATCTAGGTCTAGGAGAAGGCATAATTGCCATCTCGGACTAAGAAGAAATGAATCTCATTACTTATACGTAGGCTATTAATGATGTTGATGTAGAAAATTGGCTCAAGGCGATGGAATTGGAAATAGATTCCATGTACACCAATGAGGTCTAGATCCTTGTAGATCTACCCCCAGATGTAAAAGCCATGGGGTGTAAATGGATCTACAAAAGGAAAAGAGGATCAGATGGAAAGGTAGAGACTTTTAAAGCTAGATTGGTAGCTAAAGGCTACACTAAAAAAGAGGATATAGACTATGAGGAGACTTTTTCCTCTAGTTGCCATGCTTAAGTCCATCATAATTCTTTTGGCCACAGCAGCCTATTTCGATTATGAAATATGGCAAATAGACGTCAAGACAACATTTCTTAATGGGGATCTTGAGGAGACCATTTATATGGCCTAACTAGAAGCATTCGTTGAGCTAGGTAATGAGCATAAGGTATGCAAATTGTAGGCAATGGTCCATTTATGGACTTAAGCAAGCATCTACGTCTTGGAACATTAGGTTTGATAAGTTTATCAAAACCTATGGGTTCATATAAAACCTAGATAAACCTTATGTTTATAAAAGGATACAAGAAAGCAAGGTTATTTTCCTAATTCTGGATGTCGACGACATTTTGCTTATTGGGAATGATGTAAAAATGTTATATACGGTCAAATGATGGCTGAATGAACAGTTCTCAATGAAGGATTTGGGAGAGGCTAACTATGTTCTAGGGATCAAACTTATAAGGGATCGTAAGAACAAACAGATAGCCTTGTCTCAATTAACCTACATTGGGAATATGCTCAATAAGTTTTCCATGCAGGATTCCAAGAGGGGTTTCACACCTACTAGACATGGAATCAAACTTTAAAGGAGCAAGCACCTAAGACCCAAGAGGAGATCGAACGCCTGCATAACATTCCATATGCTTCGGTAGTTGGAAGTTTAATATATGTTATGCTTTGTACTAAACCGAATATCTGTTACGCAATGGGACTAGTAAGTAGATTCCAGCCCAATCTAGGGATGAGCATTAGACTATGGTTAAGTGCATACTAAGTATCTTCGTAGGACGAAGAACTTAATGCTTATTTAATCTAGAAGTAACCTTATTTCGACAGGATATACAAATTCTGATTTCCAATCATTGTTAATTCAAAGAAATCAACTTATGGTTCTATATTTATTTTAGGAGGTGGAGCCATAGTTTGGAGGAGTGTCAAGCAATCTTGTGTTGTTGATTCAACAATGGAGGCTTAGTATGCTGCTGCTTGTGAAGCAGCAAAAGAAACAGTCTGTCTCCATAAGTTCCTAAATGATTTGGAGGTAGTTCCTGAGGCAGAAAAGGCCATTACACTTTATTGTGATAATAGTGAGGCACTGGCTAATTCTAAAGAACCTTAGAACTATAAAGCTGCCAAACACATTGAGAGAAAGTATCGTCTCATAAGGGAGATAATACAACGTGGTGAGGTGAATGTGGTAAAGATTCCAACAGAGCAAAATCTTGCTGATCCATTTACGAAGATGCTATCTCAAAAAAGTTTCTAGGGTCACCTAGAAGGGATGAGAATGAGGGATATGTCAAACTTGTTTTAAGGAAAGTGGGAGATTTTGTAGTTATGTAAATATAATGCCCTGGAAAGCAAGTGTATTTACATATAACTTAATCTTCTTCCAATTACTTTTCTAATGAAAATATTTATTATTAATAAAACAAAATAGTTTCGTTTTATTTGTGTGAGCATTATATAACTAGTCATAAGGTACCAAAATTCTTTTGTAAGTAATATACATATAAATGGAGATGTATGGGAAACATGTATATTATTAGAATCTAAATTAGTTGATTCACAGTTGAATAATCAAGTTGGTCGCTTGATTATGGTTTAAAATATAGTGTTGCGATTTATCTTCATGTAAGTGAAGGAGTTTACTTCAAGGGAATGATGAGTTTCATATCATGATAGCAGTTGACTATCGATAATGGCACTATTAAATAAATCTAGAATCACGTATGTTCTTAAAGATTAAAGTAGGTCTTTTCTTTAATCTTAAAACATACAATTTAGCATCTTTCATTGCGAACCACAATCTTGATGAGTGGTGAACTTATATGTGTTTCATTATAATTCTTGATATGATCGGAATGGATTTTTTCAGAGTATCAATCTAGTATTTGCATATTCGAATTATTAATCGAAACGTATATCAGGGAACATTCACTCAAATAAATAGTTTATAGTGATGTCCTCACTTCTAGATGTTTTACGGAGATTGGTGATTAAACTGGTGCCAGTAGTTTGATGGACTAGCTATCCATCAAGTCTTAACACCAAGATGAGATCTTGTGTGTTAATTAACATATAGAATGAAGCGGGAAATCTAGAAGGAAAAACCAATTAAGGGAAAAACCATAATTTTACCCTTTATTATGTGGATAGCGGTAATATGATTCATAATAGAGTTTACAATTGGACATCTACTTTGAAACATGTGTTCTCATAATGTTTAGAAATTCAAGAGTTCAGCTAATTGTCTTCAGTGGAATGAAATTTGGTTAATAAGTTGGAATTAATTAAAATGAGATTAAATTAATACCGGGCTTATTGGAGCTTGAATTATATAAGTCCAATTAGATTCCACACTTGGCTTCTAGGAAAGGTTATCAAGTAAAGTAAGAAAAATAAATAGAGGTCATCAGAAAGAGAATAAAAAAAGGGGAAAGGACGGAATTAGATTCGAAATAATATAACTAGAACAATTTAATTAAGAGTTAATTAAATTGGGTTTTAAGCCTATGATTAAATGATGGGGTTGCACTAATTAATTGTTAATTAGAAGCCCAAAATGAACATTTAATATTGAGATCATTTTTGGTTTGATTTAATTAATTAGATTAATTAAATTAAAACAATTTTTATAAGGACAAAAAAGGAGAGCAAAACCGAAACTACAATTATGCAGTTTTCGATATTATATAGCTAAATGGACAGCTGCACATTTAGCATTGAATTGCTAGATATAAGGTGGGTTTTTATCATGCTTCATCATCATTAAATGGTTTAATGGATTCCTCATTAAATGATTTAATGGTCTTATCATTAAATGGTTTAATGACTATCATTTAATGTTGGCATGTAGAAAAACATATCAAACTTTTAGCATTCTTTTGATTAAAAGAGTAAATGCATTTGTTGTTCTCTCTCCCTTCTTTCATCTTGCAACAAAAAATGAGAGTGTCATTTTGTTGTTTTGTCTTTTCATCTAGCTATATTAAACAAATGAGAATGTCTCATTTATGACTCTCTCTTTCATTTTGTGAAAAAGAAAGAATTGGTGCTTTGGTTGGTCTTCCTCTCTCCTTTTATTTCATTACCAAAAATTAGCATTGAGAGTGTCTCAATTTTTGGCTTCGTTCAAGTAAGGAAAACCTCTACAATATTTCTTCTTCTTTCCCACCAAAGGATCTTGTTAACCAAGTTGTCCAAGGAGAACAAGTGGTAGATTGGATTGGTTGAGGATACAATAGTGAGAAGAAGATATAATGGCGTGGAGAGGATACAATAGCAAGGAGTCAAAGCTATAGCAAAGTATTCGGTAAAATTTCGATATTTTTCTTGTGCTATTTATTTTTCTAATATCGTATCATTTATGGATTAAACATGTTGATTTGGTTATTATGTTTCCGCTGCGTTTTGATATCGAAAAAAGTTTTTGAAATCTACCATTTAGCCAAATCTAGTATGGATTTGCTTTCGATCCAACAGTGCTTTCAACTACTTTAGCTCTTTCGCTTCCAAATTGTACCTAAAACCAAATATAAACTAAAATGAATGTCTTAAACATTTCATAGTGAAGTGAATCACATGTTAATATAAGACTTAATAAACGATATACAATTGCACAAGAAAGGGGGTTGAATTGTGTATTCTTTTTCGATGATCACCTTTTTCGAAAATTCTCGTATGAAAATAGTAATATAAAAATTTCGAAGTAAAGAGAGAGTTGAGACAATCTAGACACAGCAGATTTATCCTGGTTCACCCTAAACCGTGGGCTACGTCCAGTCCTCAGAAAACTTTCTGAGATTTCACAATCTCACAATCATTACAAGTATTCTTTTGTACTGAGCCTCTTGAGGTCTCTTACAACAAGTATTCTTTTACTCTTAGCCTCTTCAGGTCTCTTACAACAAGTATTCTTTTACTCTTAGCCTCTTCAGGCAATTTGCCTTTCTTTCTACTGAAAGAGATTTTTGAGTTATTGTTACAGAAGATAATTGCTCTAGTTTTTCGCACAATGAAATTTCGTAAAATCACTAACTTTTGCAGTCTTCGACTTCGACTCATATTTATAGCCTTCGTCTTCAACCGCTTCTTGATAACTTCTTCTTGATCTTTAAAGAATCAGTTATTCAGTTGAGTTCTGTAACCAACTCAAGCTGATTTAAAAACCGTCGTGGTATCGCTTCTTTCGTCTCATTTCTTTCCTTCTGATTTCTTTCGTCTGACTTTTGTTTTCCGTATGTCTTTTGCTTCGTGTCTGACTTTTGCTTCCGTCTGCCTTTTGTGTCCGTCTGTCTTTTGTTTTTCGTCTGTCTTTTGCTTCGCGTCTGACTTTTGTCTTCCGTCTGTCTTTTGTTTTTCGTCTGTCTTTTACTTCGCGTCTGACTTTTGTCTTCCGTTTGTCTTTTGTTTCGCGCTTCCGTCTCATATTCTTCTGCTTCCGTCTCATATTCTTCTGCTTCTGTCTTACTTTCTTCTTTCATTATTATTTGTTTCCATCAAAATCATTTACGTAAGGTCATTTTGACTTAACAATCTCCCCCTTTTTGATGATAACAAATATTAGTAAGAAA
>JAOSBL010005736.1:0-10147 GCA_027568915.1 Erythroxylum roraimae | reverse complement strand
CTTTTGTCTTTTATGGCTCTACTCCTTTAAGCCACTTAACTCCTTAAGCTAATTTAATTCTAACTCTTCATTCTAACATTTAATTTCAATATTCCAATCATACTTACTAATTTAAAGACTCAACTAAAAAAATAATATAAAAATTAAATCAAAATAAAAAATAAATAAATAAAAAATTCAGGGCCCAACATTCAGCCATAGCTTAGTTATGGGATCTCCAAATGCGATGATTCTTGTCCCTAAATAAACTAGAGACATAGAGCCACAAATGTTTGAAACAAGTCGAAATGAAATTCCAATTTGGGGTTTCCCAAATTCTGTTTGAAAATGGGACCCAACACTTATGATATCGAACTAAGAAGAGGAATCGATGATGGTTAAGGAGAGTTCATTGGAATAAGTTCAGTGATTATGAACAAGAGTCGGGTTTCAGAAATAGGAGAAGTGAGTTGTTTTGATGTTTTTCCTGGTGGGGGTACGTCACCCTTGTGGGATACGCGTTCAGATGTCACTTAAGACGTCGGGCTCGTGACTCACGAGGGCGAGTTGTCCAACACTTATGATGTCAGAGCGACTAGGTTTAGGTCCAAGTTTGTGACTAGGTTCAGGGGTATCCTAGGCATGAAGTGGGTAGTCTAGATATAAAATGAACATGCATTGTTTTAAAGTGAAATAACTTACATTGTTTTGAATTGTTTTACAAGATTTGAAATTGTTTTATGTGATTTAAATTGTTTTACATGATTTGAAGTTGTTTTACATGAAACATGATCTAAAGGTTTTGAATATTTTAAATTGAAAG
This sequence comes from Erythroxylum roraimae, assembly GCA_027568915.1. Lineage (NCBI taxonomy): Eukaryota > Viridiplantae > Streptophyta > Magnoliopsida > Malpighiales > Erythroxylaceae > Erythroxylum > Erythroxylum roraimae. The sequence goes on along the minus strand of JAOSBL010005736.1, from coordinate 9,345 downwards.
AGTGATTATGCCGCTTCGAAAGAGAACTCGAGGAGCTGTGACTCGGTCTAGCTCTCGCCAAGGGAGCACGGATAAATCTTATGTCCCGCAAGATGCCGGGACACATTCTGCTCCGGATCCTGAGGCACCTAGTGTGCAATATGAGGTGCCTCCACTGCCTCCTCCTATGCCTACTATGGACCTGTGGTTCTTTCAAGCCTTCGCTCAAGCTTTCACTTATGCCATGGGCCAAGGTACATAAGTTCCGGTGCCAGCTCCAGTGGAGAGGACTGGGCAATATGATAAGCTCTGTAAGTATGGAGCTGCAAATTTCAATGGGACTACAAATCCTGAAGAGGCTGAAGCATGGCTGAAGAGGACAGAGAGGGTCCTGATTCAAATAAAGTGCTCTGATGAGGAGAAGTTAGATTATGCAATGAGCTTGCTACAGGGGGACGCACTTCATTGGTGGAAATCAGTGCCCCACAGTCTGGATATGCCTCCGGTGTTGTCATGGAGAGTCATTTTGGGGGCCTTCAGGAGGAAATACTTCTCGGGGGTCTATATCCAAAAGAAGGCTAGGGAGTTCCTAAATCTCACACAGAGGGACATGAGTGTGAGTGAATATTAGCTGAAGTTCACCTAGCTGTCACAGTATACCGATAACATTGCTGCCAATAAGGAGGATAAGTGCCACAAGTTTGAGGAGGAATGCATTTGGGGATCAAAGAGAAAGTCTTGATCCACAATTTCTGTGATTACCAGCAATTGCTGGATGCTGCACTCCAGGTAGAAAAATTGGAAAATATAAAGAATGAAGTGAGCAGGAATAGGAAGAATAGGGAGCTGTCTACTAAGAAGGGAATGAGTGCTCCTGTTGGACCCCGCTTGTTTCCAGAGTCCAACGCTTGCTCTGATACCAACTCTGTTAGACCCCGTTTTCGGAGCCCAAACTTGAGCGTGCATATTACCTTATAGGGTTATTTCAATTAACCCTCATAAGCCATCAACAGTTCATCTTCATTCTCATAACATCCCAAAATTACCTCACAATTTGTTCAATGGCGTGCCCACACAAATAAGTCACCCTAATCAAACTCATTTCTTATAACTTCATAGCATAATTTGGGAAACCTCAAATCGGAATTCAATTTAACTTCTTCATAACGTTTGTTCCCCATTGTCTTAAGTTTCTAATGACACCAAAAACATTCAATTTGGTTTAGACATCTGAAAGTTATAGCCCAAACATTTTAAGACTATTATTAAACTGAAACTACACACTATACTCAACTTCTATCCTGAATTTGATAGTCTTAAAGACTGAATTAAAATTCAATCTCTTCAGAAGAGTTGTAGCTCTATGTATCTAGTTTATTTAGAAATAAGAATCACCTCATTTGGAGATCTACAGATCAAGATATGATCAAAATACTGAAGCATGTTTAATAAAATGTCCAATTCATACTCTTCTATTCGATAGCCTTACTTTGGTTCAATCAATCTTTTTAAAATTAATACCAAAAGCAATAAATCCTTATAAGGAAGTAGAGAAATGTGTTGGGAATATATTGCTTAAAAAATCAGGTCATTTTGAGGTCGGATGACAAAGTTATGACCAAAATAGTGAAATATGTTCAGGTTTGGGGGGAAGGGACCTGCGGATCGTGATCGTGCAAGCGTGACTTTCGCGATTGGTTGCGGTCGCGACTTTCCCTTCCTGCTTTTCTACTTCCTACCTGCAGTAGTAAAATAGGTATAACTTTCACTACAAATATAAGATTAAGGTCATTCTTAGACCGTTTCGAAGAAGACTTCTAGACCTATACCTTTCATGAAGACTCCAAAAGGATATTTTGCCTCTAAAAGGGTCAAATTTTGAATCAATATTGTTGTCCCAAAAGTCCATCCTATACAATATCAAAACTTCTAATAATCATATCTCTTAACTCCAGTGTCCAAAAATTTCATACTGTATACCATTGGAAAGATAAAAGAAAGATCTGCAGCTTTGAAGAAGACACCTTTGACCAATTTAGCCTACATCAATACAGTTTTTCCGCTGAAATCAGAAATCCAATTTGACCCTTAAGAGAAACTTGAAATTTGCAATGTACAACTTTGAAAGTCAGGAGCATAACCATTCAACTACCAACTTTACTTCATTAACCTTTTTAATCTCTACTCATTTGGTTCATCACCTACATCAAATTCTCATCATCCACCAAATCCTATTTTCCATTTTCATAACCTCTCACTTATAAGCAATAACAATTTATGTCCAAAGTTCATCAAGTGGATAACTTCTTCAAGTATATCTACTTTCAACTCACATCGTCCATACACAAATTCACATTTCAACTTAACAATCATTCATACACAAATTCACATTTCTACTTAACAATCATCCATGCACAAATCGATATTACATTAACATCATAAAATAAGAGTTTACAAAGCTTTAATGGCATTCCAAGCCACATCACATCATCAATATCAAAAATTCGAAATACAAATGAACTGTGTTTAAAGTCTTATTTTTACATCCATCTAACTCAAAATACAAAATTTGCATGATCGAACGAATGCCTTGACTCTCTTTCACCCGATCTCTTTCTCATCCCTTGGAGATGGGAATGAAAGGAAGTGAGCTTGAAAGCTCATAGGTAACAAATTTATAATTGAGAAATAAGCAAAAACCATTTTCAAAACTCATTGCTATTTTACATTTTCGTAAACATAATAATTTTACAGTGAAAATCATTAAACATTTATTTCTCAAAATTCTCAATTTATCAAACAATTCATGAGAAATTATAAATCATTTATGCATCAAACTTATCAACATATAATGAGCACATAAGCACATCGGAAGGTCCATAAACAGAACGAGCTAATGCATTTTCCCAAAAAGGGTCCTGTGTAGCAGAATGAACTAACACAATCCCACATAGTGGTTTTGTGTAGTCGTAAACATGAGGGAGTCCAAGAAGGAGCTCCATGTCACTAGCGAGCAGGCGGGAGAAGCCTTTAGTTGAAGTGCACTTGACATATAGAATGAACCAAAACTAAACCTACATAACATGTATTTCATAACTTGTAAACTTGTTGCCCAAAATGACACATTTTTTAAACTTGAATTTTCAAACATATTATCTTTTCAAAATTCATTTGCACAATCTTTTCATAATTCATCAACACAATATGCTCATACCAAACACATGACACAGTCTCAAGCATTCAAGAGTCATAAAGTACATTCATGAAATAGTTGAAATCATTTACTTTCATTATTTAAAAGAAAACATTAATGGCCTATTACTTAATTATAAAACCGTAACCCACCTTGATTTCCTTGCTTGAAACTTTGCTCAAAATGGCTCTACTCTTGCTCCTCTTGCCTCTTTTGATTTTCTTCAACATTAACAAAAATCCCTAAATCAATAGGCATTCCAATTGAGAAACCCATAAGACATAATCACTAAAATTGATCTTAGAAAGCTTAAACCCATACATTTCTTAAGCTTTATGAACCAAAATCCTTTCAAAAATCCAAAATATTAAGATCAAACTTACCTTGATTCTTCACCAAATAGTGAGATTGTTGGCTTTAATTGAAGCTCCCATCCTCCTCTTCCTTTTTCCTTCTTAAATAAACTTCAAAATCCCTCTTGAAAACCAAGAAATGAAGAACTCTAAGTCTACTTCCTTCCTTTCTTGCATAAACCGAAACACTTAACTCTCTTTTCTCATTTTCGGTGTTCTCTTCTTCTTTCTATCTTCAATTCACGTTTTTGCTCCTCTCCAAAGCAAGACAACATTTTCCTCTTCCTATAATACCCTTAAGGAGTGTGCAAAGTCCCTTTTGCCCTTTCTTATATGCTTATGTCCTTATACTCTTAAGTGACCTTTCAAAAATACCATTGAACATCATTATTATATTAGTACTTTAATTCCATTAACCCATGTCATATAATCTTACTAACATTAACATAATAATAACTCCGAAAAAAATTAAATCCACCAAAACCTCATAATTCATTTAAATCATGCTTAACTAAAGGAAAAAAATGGGGGCCAACATTTCTTCCCCTCTTAAAAGAATTTCGGCCTTGAAATTCTTACCTTACTGATCAAACAAATAGAGGCAATGTTGTCTTATGTTTTCCTCAGTCTTCCAAGTGACTTCTTCACTTGAATAATTTCTTTTAATGGCTCTAGTTAACGGATTCGATCAATCCTTCCATGACTTATTCAGATATCACATTATCTTAATTGTTTCCTCAATATATTTCAGATTACTTACAATTTTTTCCACTTCCTGCATCGATAACACCAATATCAGATCATATCGATATTTCTTAGCATACTTGACATCTTGCTCTCAATCTAAGCACACGTTGGGAAGGTGATACTCTCATAAACATTTCATCCTTGGCTTCATAGTTCACATATCTATAGTGTTAGTACACTTTACTTTTATGTCTATCTCACTATATTTGGTATTGATCCACCAATTTCATTCATTTTTTTGCTTCACTTAATTCCTATTACAGATCAATTTCACTTATTAGTAACATCTCAAATCAATTCCGGTTTTTAGCCATCTTTAGCCCTATTCATCCAAATAAAGAGGCGGATGATTCATTTTGTCATTTAACTCTTTATACAGTATTCCAATGAAATCACCATAATAATGATTGTGATGCTTAAATTCAAATAGAACTATACATTGATCTTATGCTCCTATGGGCTCCAAACTATAAGCCTTAAGCATATCTCTGACAGTTAAGGCTGTCGACAATTTAAACATTCAGTCACTTAATTCTACATTCTTAACCGCTAAATGATGTCTTGGTACATTCCTACTACAATGTATTTCATGGGTTGTTATTTATGCTTATCTAATAATCTCTTTGCTCAATCATCTTTATCAGTACATATACTTCTTATTTCCATCCCAAAGTATCATTCTTCCTATTCAAACTCAAATTTTTGATTTGTTTTTTAATTCCTTAGTAAGATTCACAATTTTTGGATCCTTAATTTAGGCTTGGTAAATCCTTTCAGGTGAAACTGGACTTCAATTCCTTAGCAAATAGTACTTCGATTTGCCCAAAATTCAACTCCACATTCTATGTTTTTTTTTTGCACTAGATCTGATAACCTCAATATCTAAATTCATGCTTCACTGCTATTGGGATTTCTGCTTCATGTATCAGATACGACACTAACTTTACTGGGAAAATACTCATTTGTAGAATCATTGTCTTTCAGTACTTATATCCATTGCCTTCATCTCGTATTCAATTCTCTCAACTTAATAATTACCTCAACCTTAATGATCTGTATATGTATATATATATCCAAGATGTTTTTGTACATATACTGTCTCCAAACTTCCAAAGAAATACTACTATAGCAGTTCTAAATTATGCATCGAATCATCAACTCATAGGACTTTAGTTGTCTCTATACATATGAAATCACTTTATTATGCTGCATTGGATTTTATTCAAATCTCTTACGCAACATGATTATATACTATAAAATCTCCAAATCTAGATTATATAATTAATATCGGTGTTATAATTCCTCTAAAATTCTTTTTACTTTCATTTTTCATACGATTTACATGTTTTTCCTCGAGTAGTCAAACTATTCTTCTCAACTTTTCTAATACCCTTAATATATCATCAATTGTTTTTTTGGATCACTTTAATCTTTAATACCACAGTACTATCGGGGCATTTGTTAGTTTGAACAAATATTTCCAAAGCTCCATATGCCCATGATTAGTTCTCATAATTCCTTAAATAATTAATTCCTTAATGAGGTAACATTGTCTCACATTATTTTCAATTTCCCAATTGACTTCCTTTCTCGAATGATTTTCTCAATTCATTTCATTTCCTCTGATTTCACATTGAATTTTTCTAATGTATGCTCATTCGTACTAATTTCTCCACACATTTCAATTTATTTTCATTCTTAATTTCTTGTATTCATCAGATCTTATTTGCATCTCCCGAACATACTTACACAAAATATAATGTGGACCTATATACTCCTCATATTAGTAATTTAAGTCTCCTCAAATTTAGAGAATCCACTTATATAGTTGGATACTTTACATCAAACAAAAATAAATACATTCTCAGTAGTATATCCTACCTTTTTTGCTTGAGTCTCTGCTAGAGATATGACTCCAATATTTACTTTTGAATCATTACATATTCATTTCCTATTTGTTCTTTCATTCAATATAAACTGTTGAATTTGCCTAACCCAATTCAATAGAATTCTTCTCTAAAGGAAGATTTCTTACTACTATCATCTATACTGTTCATGTAATGTTTATCAATCACTATTATCATCATCGCATCATCAACCATCCTTAATACCTCAAGAAGACCAATATCTATCATTTTTTCAGGGTCATAACATTCTAATTACCAAAACTCATTGAAGTAGTAAACATAATTACTGTCGCATATGCTTAGGCGTGTATCATCAAAGTCATCCCATTTTGTCCATATATTTATCTCCAACTATTCACAAATTTATATCTTACACAAATGATGCTTTGATCTCTATTGTTCTTTGACAATATTTGCATTAACTCTTCTCACTTAATTCATCTTTTCCTTAATCTCATTCATACATAAAATTCTATCTTGTATGCATTTCTAACTTTCTCCATACAACATATCATTTCATTCATCTCATGAAAAGTCATTTATGTCTATTTCATTCCCCTCTACTATTTCCTCATCTTTGTCTCATTTTCCTGTTGTCATCTTTTGATCTTCCATATGCATATCCTCAATCAATTCAAAATTATTGATCCATAATCATCATGACATTCTGAATTAATATCACAAACATATTCTTATGCTAAATCATAACTGTTATCACATTTATCGAATAACCACTACGGTTCCAATTTCCTCCTCTTAAGACCATAACAAGGTTATGTTTTCATTGCATTTTGCTTGCACACTCTAATCTCATTATTTATACTTATATCCCTATATTCCTTAAACAATCCATGCTAATACATTAACATCTATATCACATTAGGGGATATATCACCACAGTGCCATTCTTATGTCATATTCAATACCACATCCTCTAATACAGTTGCATTGAATCATTATTTATCTTATTTACCCATATAGTATTTCTCATTTCCATTTATCCACAACTTTCATTTTATCCTATTCTGATAGATCATTATTCTTCTCACTATTTCTATCAGCTCGAACTCTTAATAAATGCCCATATGTGTGACTTATACATATACGACTTAAATTAGGGATCAGGTACTACTGTCTGCTATGATATGACTAAAATGTATGTAACTTGACATGTATTTCAAAAATGCCCATGTAAGATCCTAATTCTGGGGCTCTGATACCATAACTGTTGGACCCCGCTTGTTTCCAGAGTCCAATGCTAGCTCTGATATCAACTCTATTGGACCCTGCTTGTTTCCAGAGTTCAATGCTTGCTCTGATACCAACTCTATTGAACCCTGTTTCCGAAGCCCAAACTTAAGCGTGCATATTACCTTGTAGGGTTATTCCATTGAACCCTCATAAGCCATCAACAGTTCATCTTCATGCTCATAACACCCAAAATTACTTGACAATTTGTTCAATGGTGTGCCCACACAAATAAGTCACCATAATCAAACTCATTTCTTATAACTTCATAGCATAATTTGGGAAACCTCAAATCAGAATTTCAATTTGACTTTTGCATAATATTTGTTCCCCATTGTCTAAAGTTTCTAATGACACCAAAAACATTCAATTTGGTTTATACATCTAAAAGTTATAGCCCAAACATTTTTGGGCTATTATTAAATTGAAACTACACACAATACTCAACTTCCACCCTGAATTTGATAGTCTTAGAGACTGAATTAAAATTCAATCTCTTCATAGGAGTTGTAGCTTCACGTATCTAATTTATTCAGAAATAAGAATCACCTCATTTGGAGCTCTATAGCTCAAGATATGATCAAAATACTGAAGAATGGTCAATAAAATATCCAATTCATACTCTTCTACTCGATACCCTTAATTTTTTTTCAATCAATCTTTTTGAAATTAATACCAAAAGCTATAAATCCTTATAATGAAGTATAGAAATGTGTTAGTAATCCATTACTTCAAAAATTAGGTCATTTCGAGGTTGGATGACAAAGTTATGACCAAAATAGGGAAATATGTTCAGGTTTGGGGGGAAGGAACCTGTGCGCGCGGCCGCGACGTTGCGCTTGCTCATGTGCGCGATCGAGAAAATCGTGATTGCTCCGCAGAGTCACAATCGCGACACCTTCCTGCTTTTCTACTTCCGACCTGCAGTAGTTAAAAGGGCATAACTTTCGCTACAAATATCAGATTAAGGTCATTCTTAGATCGTTTCGAAGAAGACTTCTAGACCTACAATTTTCATGAAGACTCCAAAAGGATATTTTGCCTCTAAAAGGGTAAAATTTTGAATCAATATTGCTATCCCGAAAGTCCATCCTATACAGTATCACAACTTCTAATAATCATATCTTTTAACTCCAATGTCCAAAAATTTCATACTATATACCATTGGAAAGATAAAAGAAAGATCTACAACTTTGAAGAAGACACTGTTGGAGTTATGTAAATATAGTGCCCTAGAAAGCAAGTGTATTTAAATGTAACCTAATTTTCATTCAGTTATAGTTTTGTAATGAAAATATTTATTGTTAATGAAAAAAAGAATTTGGTTTTATTTGTGTGAGCTTTATATATCTAGTCAAAAGGTATTCTTTTGTAAGTAATATACATATACATATATACATATACATAGAGATGTATGGGAAACATATGTATTATTAGAATCTAAATTAATTGATTCACAGTTGAATAATCAAGTTGGTCATTTGATTATTGTTTAGACTGTAGTGTTGCGATTTATCTCCATGTAAGTAAAGGAGTTTACTTCAAGAAAATTATGAATTTCATATCATGATAGTAGTTGACTATCGATAATGGCACTATTAAATTAATCTAGAATCAAGTGTGTTTTTAAGAATAAAGTGGGTTGTTACTTTAATCTTAAAACATACAACTTAAGCATTCGCTTATTATGAACCATAATTTTGATAAGTGGTGAACTCGTATGTGTTTCATTATAATTCTTGATCGGAATGGATTTTTACAGAGTATTAATCCAGTGTCTACATGTTGGAATTGTCAATTGAAACATGTATCAGGGAACATTCACTCAAATAAAGAGTTTTTAGTGATATCATCACTTCTAGATGTTTTAAGGAGATTTGGTGATTAAACTGGCGCCAGTAGTTTGATGGACTAGCTA
>JAOSBL010005705.1:0-10149 GCA_027568915.1 Erythroxylum roraimae | reverse complement strand
GACTTTTAGAGGGATCTCCAAGAATATATTTATATGTATATAGATCTCTCCATTCTCTCTCTCTCTTTTTTTGTTGCATAGGCTCTTACTGAGATGAAGGAGCCTACTCTGTTCTAGCTTCAAAAGGCCCTTCTTGATTTTGTAATTCTGAAAGTATTATAGGTGCATTTTAATTCTCCGATGTATTTTTAGGAATCAAAAGATGCTCTTCATCTTCTGAATCTATTGCTATTGTCGAAGGTAATGCTTCACCAAATACCACATGTATCGATTCTTCTATCTTCTTTGTTCTTTTATTATATACCCTGAACCCTTTACTAGTGGTACTGTAGCCTAAGAAAATAGCTTTGTCTGATCTCGCATCGACCTTACCAAAGTTGTCTTTTCCATTGTTTAACATGAAACAATTGTACCCAATTGCTCAAAAGTAGGCAACATTTGGTTTTTCTTCCTTTCCTCAGCTCATAGGGGGTCTTTTTCAGAATAGGTCTTATAAGACATCTATTAAGTACATAACATGTCGTGGATACTGCTTTTGCCCAATATCCAAGAGGTATTCCACTTTCATACAACATGGTCCTAATCATATCATCCAAATTTCTGTTCTTTCTCTTTACAACTGAGGGGTCCTTAGATAAGAGAAGTTGTGAGTTATACCATTATTGTCACATAATTCGTCAAACTTTATGTTATCAAATTCTCCTCCGTGATCACTCCGAATTGAAGTAATGCAGTACCCTTTTTCTATTTAAATTTTTCTGCAAAACTTCTCAAACAACTCAAAAGCATCATCCTTATTTGATAAGAAATAAACCCATGTAAATATGGAGTAATCATCTACTAGAACAAAATCGTAATGTTTTCCACCAAAACTCTAAGTCTTAGTGGGACCGAATAAATCCATGTGCATAAGGTCAAGTGGTTGGTTAGTAGACATAATATTTTTAGGAGGAAAGTTGCTTCTGACTTGTTTACCTTTTAAACAAGCAACACAAACTTGATTACTCTCAAATTTCAAATTCAACAATCCTCTTACTAATTTATTTGTAGACAATTTTGATAGAATGTTCATGCTAGCATGTCCGAATCTACTGTGCTAGATAACGAATCATTTTCTAGAGAGACAAAACACTTAACACTTTGTAAGGACATATCTTCCAGTTGAGCACAATATCTATTCTGATTTCTAGGACTAATAAACACAATATTATCATTATGAATATCAACAATTTCATAATGAGATGCATACAAAATGACTTTGTAACCCTTGTCACATAGCTGATTCACACTCAACAGTTTATGTTTCAAACCATCAACAGAGAGAACGTTATCAATAGAGGTAGAGTCAAAATTACCAATTTCGCAATTCCAGTGACCTTTGCTTTATTTTTATCTGCAAAGAAAACATTGCCTCTGTCTTTTCTTTCAACGTATTTGAAGTGTGATATTTCACCTATCATGTGTCTCGAACAACCACTATCAACTATCCATTGATTCTCCCTTATCTCCGTTTTGAAACATAACTGCAGAAAGCATTATCTCATTTTAGGTATCCAAATTTTTCTTGGTCCTTTCAGGTTAGAAGTTTGACCATTTGGTCTCCAAACATATATCTGAGATAATTTCTTTTTACGAAAATTACAAGAATGATTAATATAACCATGTTTACCACAGTAATCGCATAAAACAGAAGAATGATAATTGTTATGATTTTTGTCACCTAGCAAGTTCTTGTTGTCTTGGCTATAACTGTTGCTGGATTTAACAAAGAAGTTTTTGTATGGCCTGATATTGTTATTTTCATTATATTCTATTTCGACCTTAAAATGCATTTGCTACTACCAAACAATGCATCAAGATTCTTCCTTCCATTAACGATATTTTCCAGATCTTTTCCTAATGATAAGATCTTTCCAACACGTTTCTCCTTTTCAGGTTTTAAGGTGGTAACTTTTTCTTCTAACTGTCTTACCTTATCATAATCATTTTTTAACAGTGAATTTTCCAACTTAGCTACTCTTTCTTCCAGAACTTCCTTTTCAGAAACCTTTTTCTTATACTCAACTTCAATAGACATATTCTTGGTCGCCAAAATAATTCTTATTCTCCAAACTTTTTATAGTAGTTATGGAACTAGGTCAAATCCCTAAAGAACTAAATACTAGTTTTTAATTTCAAGTAATAAAATTAAAAAGGGGGTTTTGTTTAAGTAACTGATTAATTAAAATTAATAATAAATCAAATTAAATCAACTAAATATAAAAGTGAGAAAGTCAAGATTACTAAGCTCTGATTCAAGTGAAAGATCTCATCTAATTATAACATTGATCGTTGATCTAAAAAATTATTTTCACGATTAAAGCAGTTAGTCTGAAACATATTAGGATAGTTATAATGAGTATCAAATTTTCCTAAATTAATTGGTTCAAACCCAGCATTTAAACCAAAACTTTTCATCCATTGACTGGGTGTGATAGCATTTCATGTCAAATAAATGATAGCACTAAGCTTAGTCAAAAAGACTAACCCTAAATTAAACAATCGAGATAGCTGCAATTATTCAATTTAGCTTTCTTATTTATCATAAGTTAAATATTGAAATTCATAAATAACCTATTTGCTACTTGTACCAATCCTTCATGACAATTATGGATCATCGAATTCCTGGATAGCGATAGAATAATCAATATTAAATTAAACTGTCAGATTAATCAAATATTAATCATTTATTAAATATGAGAACTCAAAGCAAGAAATACTTGAATTAAAACATGAATAAAAGTTAAGAACACAAAACCTCCCAAGGTTATAACTAGAATATCGAATCCCCTTAAATTAGAACGATGAATTTAGCCACACATGACTTTTGCTCTAATAACAAAAATAGAAAAAAGATAAAGGATTGCAAAAAATGTAAGAAGAGAAAACTCATTTATGTTGTGAGGAACATCCCTTTTATAGGATTTTCTGATCTAATCCTAATCTAGTTCTAACTTTCAAAGATGTCTATCTAAAACAAATTCAAATTCAAATTCAAATTCAAATTCCTACATGGTAGGAATAAAAAGAAGTTTCCCAATTAAACTCCAACTCTTCAAGTGATCAACCTTATCTATCACAACAATGTCACTTCATCCAAAATTCATGATTATCATTAATAGAGTCCCAATTTTATGCAATCTCCACTTTTCACCTCCTAAAACAAAAAAAAAACATTAATTTTCGTATTTAAGCTCTAAAATAAATCAAAAACAAAGGAGATAATATCAAATAATATAGTAAGATAAGATTTTATCAAATTCCACACCAGACTTTTACTTGTCCTTAAGCATCATCAATTCAATATGTTAATCATCTTCATAACAACTTCTCATCTCCTTTCATGTTATCCAGAAATATCCAAAAGCTAATTAACATTTAAGGGTTAAGATACAATAACAATCGAGAGATTAAGCACTCATAGGACACATTGTTAGAACATAGCATCTCATCAATTCCATCAAAATCAAATGAACAAGACTCAACACTCTCACAAGGACTTCACTCTATACTCTTAAAGTATTTAGGGTTCATTAAGCTCTCAAATCAAAACATAACAAGTTAAGCTTGCTTAAGAATCATTTCTCCACTATTAACAAAATGAACTTAATGCATAAATCTAAGGGACTTTATAAGGTTTGTAACGTGGCTTAGGTAAGGTATGACAAGAAGAAGCTTTTTGGCTAAATAAATTGAAGAGAATCATACAAACTTATCCACACAAGCTTCAATTTAAATCAAATTTCACTTGATTCAAATAGCATCTCTTTCAATCACTTTTTCTTTTCTTTTTTTTCCTTTTTTCTTTTTTTCTTCTCATTTTCTTGTTTTGTTTTTTCTCCTTTTTTTAAACAAGAATATCAAAGAGGAGATTTGTTGTTTATTTATATATATATATATACTTCTCCTCCATTATATAAAAATTCAAAAAAATGTAATTTGAATCATCTAATTTACTTTTATCGAAAATAGTCAAAATCCTATGCAAATAAACTGATACAAGTCCTTCAATTTAGGGCTTCAAAATCATTAAGGATATCAACAACAAAAAGGATAAATTTGGCTTGTAACAAGGTTAATATGCAAGAAAAGAAAGAGTAGGCTTAAATTGTTTTTCTAGGGATAAAAATTAAGGTACGGTTGTTTAGGTCAAAAATGGTTATCCTAAATGCCCTCATCATCTTTACATAAATTCATCAAAATGTGGTCTCAACACATATTCAAAAGCAATTTCTAGCATAAATAAGCTATGTTTGATCACACACAATAGAAAGATATGTATGAGCATATATATGATGAATGCTCTGAAGCTCAAAGCTCACGTAAGTATTAAAAATGCAGCAAGTCTTGCACATTTTTCATTCAACGAAATCAATGAGCTACTTGAAATAATTCAATGAAAACACTAATCATGCTTGTCTCTCTAATGCATTAGATCTTAAACCGAAAATGTATCCTAACTTAAGAGCTATTTATAAGCAACAATCAGAAAATTATGAAGCTATCATGAGGAATAATTAATATATGATCAACATATCATGAGTCTAAGCACAAATCACAGCGTTCATCATAATATAAACATTCGCTCCCCATACCTAAATCATACATTGTCCTTAATGTATGCATAAGATACTCACAATTTAACAAAAATAATCCAACAAAATAAATAATATAAGAATCCCCTAAATTGTGAGCATTTGAACATTATCCGCACACGCTTCTTTTTGGAACTTATTTCAGAGTCTGTAGTAGTTTTTCATTTGTTATGGTCTTCGTGTTAGCTTTAGAATGTCCCATAATATGTCGTTACTGGTCGCGTGAATTTTCTGCCTCTATCATGTTGGCTTGGTGTTATGCGTTGATGGAGGAGTGTTGTGGGTTGACTGGGTGTTTATGTAATTAAAACAAAACACAGTTGTGCCATGTGTGGAGGGGGTTTATGGAAGCAAAACACAGGTGTGCTTTGCATGGGTGGAGTGGCATTGGTTGAGTGAGGAGGCGGGGTCTGCGTTGTTGGGCGTTGCTGCTGAATATGTAGTAGAGCTACTGGTGTGTTGGTGGTTTGTAAGGTGGATGCTGGGTTGCGTCACTATGGTATAGTCTGGGTGTGCATTGGTTATGTGGCTTGGGTAGAGTTCCTGCAATATTGGTTTGTGTTTGTTGGCTACTGATGCGTGGATAGAATGCTGAGTTGTGGCGTGGGTGAGGAGAGAGGCGGCTAGTCTGCGTGAGACGTGGCTTGGCTAATGTTTTGAAATTTCTTACAAAAATGAAAAAAAAATAGTTTTTTATTTTAAAACAATAATTAAGTAAATAACAAAATTAATTAAATGAGAGATTTAAAAAATTAAGTATTTTATTTTTTATTTTTTTAAAATTTCCATAACACTAAATCACATCAAACGAGATCTCGCCTGATGAGATTTAGTAGTCTAGAATTCCAAATCACTAAATTACACAAGGCGAGATCTCGCTTTATGAAATCTAGTAGTTTGGAATTTTAAGGTCTATACTTTAGAACATTAAATCACATAAGGTGAGATCTCGGCTTATAAGATTTAATAGTCTGGATTTTTTCACCAATAAATTATGTTTCAAAACCAAACAAATGCAAACTCTATAGAACTAAATCAAAATAAAATAAAACTATCATATTTTGGATTGCCTCCCAAAAAGCGCAATTGTTTAACGTCATTATGCTCGATGTGGCTTTTTTCTCTCCAACTTCTATGTAATTGTAGTTTTATACTCCTTAAGTAGTGTTACTAGCCCTTCCTCCTGCTCTTTAGTCAACCTTTTTGAAATAATTGTAGGTAATGACTTTCCATCACCTAAAAAGACATACTTTAAGCGATCAAGTAACCCCTTCAATTCTATCTTCGAAACCCATAAAACAGAAGGTAATATTTTCTTGTGAGTTATAGTAAGTTCTTCATTCGAAGTTTTCAAATAAATTAGCATTGCTGACAATGGTTCTACAACTTCAAAAGTTTCATCAACTTGCTCATTCACTTCCGATTTAGCTTTAAGTTCCAACTCATCTTCATCACTTTCTTCCTTAAACATATCCTGCATAAATGATTCCACAATATCCATATGATAAATAGATTGAAAATCATTCGGGTGCTTCATTGCTTCAAAAATATTGAAGTTCACTATCTCTCCATCAAATTCAACGAAAAGAGTACCCTTATCCACATCGATTTTCGTCTTGGTCATCTTCATAAATGACCTATCCAACAAAATCGAAGCTAAATGTTCAACATAATCTCCACCCATTTTCAAGATGTAAAAATCCATTGGATTTACCAAACCGTTAACTTGGACTAAAACATCTTCTATAACACCAATAGGACACACATTCGTTTCTTGTAAAGAATTCAAATTTAAAGCTCAATAAATTGAATATGGCATGAAATTAATAAATGCACCTAAGTCTAGCATGGCACGCTCAATTTTCTTATTACCAATAACGCATGAAAGTATAAACATACCTAGATCTTTGCATTTTTCCGGTAATTTCCTATTTATCAAAATTGATACATTTTTACCCAAAATTGTTCTCTCCTTGTCCTTCAACTTCCTTTTATTTGTGCACAGCTCCTTCAAGAATTTTGCATATTTCAGAACTTGCTTGATGGCTTTAAGAAGCGGTATATTGATTTCAACCTTTCAAAAGGTTTCTAGGATCTCTCGTTTATGCTTACCTTCTTTTGGTTTAGCCAACTTGCTAGGAAAAGGAGGTACACATCCATTAATTGATATCGATGAAGATAAATCATTTCTTACCTTTATTAATTCTTAAGTTGGAAGTTCTTCCTTCTTTTCTCCATCATCGTGCTTTTCTACCTCCATTAGTAAAGAAGTTCCAGATTGAATTTCGTTACCAGTTCTCAAAGTCACTGTAATCACATTCTCCTTAGGATTCACCACCGTTTTGAAAGGTTTTTTTTTTTGCTTATGCTTCCAATTTACTTACCAAGGTAGCTAATTGAGTGATTTGATTTCCTAAGTTTTAAATGCTTGCCCTTGTTTCATGTTGAAATTGTTAAGTATTATTAGCAAGTGCCTTAACAATTTCATCTAAAGACATACCTGAATTTGAAGATTGAGGTTGAGCATATAAAGGGGTTTGAAGTTGTTTAAAATTGTGACATTGATATCGTTGTTACCCTCTTTGATTTCCATAGCTCAAGTTTAGATGATTCCTCGATCCTAGATTGTAGTGATTGGAATATGGGTCATACTTTGTTGAGGTTGAATAAGAAAACCTCCTATTGCGTTAGCTTCTTAAAGAGAGTTTTGTTGCAACGTAGGGCACAAATCTGTAGGATGTCTAGAGAATGAGCATAATCCACACACTCTTGTCGATTCCAATTGGCCTACAGCCATTTGACGAACTAAGCAATTAAATTAGAAATTTTATCCTCAAGGTGCGTGTTGCTTACCTCATTCACACGCTTAATAGCTTCATCCATCTTTGTCCAAAATTGTTAATAATTTTCAGCCATAATTGATATCAACTGTCTGGCTACCTCAGGAGTTTGGTTTACCAGAGCTCCTTCACTAGCTGCATTGACCATACTTTGATCCATTGGAAATAGTCCATAAAAATATTGAATCAAGAGTAGGTCAGGAATCTGATGATGTGGATAGCTAGCACATAGCTCCTTAAACTTTTCCCAATATTCATATAATGTTTCTCATGTAATTTGTCTTACCCCATGTTGGACCCCAAATTTTTATTTATTTATTCGTTCATTTATTTATTTATTTTCATAATTTAGTCCATTAATTTAGCAAGCATGAATAGAAATTAGAATTATTAAATAGAAATGTTAGAATTAAGTTAGGGTAATATACATAAGAGATTAAAGGAGTAAGTAGGCATTACATTAAATGTGGAAGGGTAAAATTGGAAAGATAAGACAAAAGTGGTCTTGAATAAGAAAGAAAGGGGAGAAATCGTAGAGAAGAAAGAAAGAAGAGGAAGAAAACGTGGGAGAAGCTAGGAAGGAAGAAGCAAAACATGGAGAAGGAGAACGAAAAAGAAGGAAGAGAAATCAACTTGTTCTAGGTAAGCTTCATCTTTTCTTCTTGCTTTGGTAGAAAAGGAATTAAAGAAATGGGTTTGTGTTGGGAATGAAGGGAGAAAGAAGAGAAAGAAGAAACCCATTTTGATTTTTCATGGATTTTAACCTAGGTCTTAGTTTTTCTAGCCTAGATAAACTATGGGTAGATTAAGTCTAAGCTCAAGTTTCATTTATTTTATTTTTGTGATTATTGAAGCTTTATGGATTTTCTATTGAAATATTGGTTTGAAAGAAAATTTGGTTTGTTTGAAGGAAGCCAAGAAAATCCTATGCAAGAGCAAGAGGAATGGCACACTTGAACTTGGAATTTTAAGCAATTAGGTGGGTAATATGTTTATAATTATTATAGAGATGGGCAATTTTCTTACCTATGCGTGTATGCTTAATTGCTTGATTTTGAATTGTTTTGATTGTTGGAAAATGCATTATGATTTATTATCATGTTATGCTTTTAAAGATGTTATGACATTTGCTATAATCAAAAGAGGGAAAAAGCATAAGAAGCATAAAAGTATGCATATCTGATGGAATGAATTTAGCATAAAAATTTGCTTGTGTTTGGGCAAGAGGGATACCATTTCGTTCATCACGTGCACGTTGACTTAAAGCCTTCTCCCGGCTGCCCACTTGTGGCACATGAGCTCCTACGAAATGGACTCATTTAGTTCATGGTGTAAACTTCGGTTTCTCCATTTCGATCCATGGGACTCTCAAGCCATTATGTTGTGCATTTCATCTTTGATTTGTCAAGTATGATACAAAATTGAGTGTTATGTTTGATGGTTGAATATACTTGATATGTTTTATGTGATAACATTTTTTACTATGAGTCTTTGAGCTAGAATTGTTGATGATTGAATTGCTAGATTAAAATGAGATATAAATGTATGTATATATATGCTTGATTGTGTGCTCGTTACCAATGGCTACAAAATTTATTAGTCATTGAGCTTCGTAGCTCAACCCATTATTTTTTACTCCTTAGGTGCAGAACGGGAAGGTTATTGATCCTTGCAAGGCTTTGGCAAACTCCAAGATAGCTATCTTTTGTAACTAAGTTAGTCCAACTAATTGTTGAGTGGCTTTATCAGCATATCAACCATGAGCATTCAATGTAATTTGTATTAAGCTATTGATGTGGCTGTTGATATGTAACTAAAGTTATGCTCAAACTCCATTTCGTTTTAGTACTGAGATTGAGAGCTGAAGAAGTTTCCTTTGTACATGTTCATCTCTTTCTTTTGTGGAGTTGTGAATGGTTGTTGAAATTGTATGTACAATTAGTGTTGGTTTGATAGTTTGGGTCTGGGTTGCGGATTCAAAGTTTTCTTCGCGCAAGAGGCGCCTTTGCCTGAACTTGTAACTTCGCCGCGGCGACCCGAAGAGTCCTTTTACTTGGTCTTGTTACTTCGTCGCGATGAAGCCAGACTTTGGCCGCAGCGAACTTTTCCCGAAGGATCCTTGGAAATATTCCCTAGTTTCGTCGTAACGAAACATTTACTTCGCGACGACGAACCTGCCAATGCTAACGCTGAAATTCTCCTTACAATTTGAAGGTTTCAACTTTCCTCTCACATGATCTTTACTTGACCATCTCAAATTGTAGTCTTGGAATAAGTAACGAGACCCAGACCCAACATCTTTGGTATCAGATCTTAGGGGTTTTTTTAGGATTCCTAGGCTTAGAATACGTAGTGGTATAAATTATTATGATGTGTGATTAATTGGTTGCATTGTTGAATTGATTGATTGCATTAAGTGACATGCATATCATGCATACATGTAGGAAATAAGATTGAAATGAAGCGTAAGTTAAATGTTAATGTTTAATTGAAGGAGTACGATGCCACCTCGTAGAAGAACATGAATATTCTTGCAAGGATCTGTTACACCTAACTCTCCAACAAGAGAGAAGGGTACTAATGAGTCTAGAACCCCAGGAAATGCTGAGGCTTCTGTAGGGCATAGTAATGGGCCCTCTTGATCGTAAACGCAAGAGTCTCCTCTTCCGCAGGAG
>JAOSBL010005673.1:0-10153 GCA_027568915.1 Erythroxylum roraimae | reverse complement strand
CCAGTATGCATGGACAACACTAATCAATCCCTATCAGTCTCATCCTATGCCTAATTTACTATCTTACCCTTCCTGTCAGGGGTGGGATGTTACAATTTTGATATTAGAAAGATTCTAATATAACGTAGATTACTAATCAAGTCATAATGCAATTTTCATTTAGAATCTCCAATACATTTGAGATTGGAAAAATTCATTTAGTCATACTAGTGGCTCTTTTTCTTTAAATCTGGACTCTTTATATGGTAATTGGTGTGCTTCTCCAAAATGACAGCTTGTACATATATTGTTTGTCCTTATTGCTAATTAGGAAAGACCATCAACTTCTTCATCATCACATTTATCTTAGAATAGTTAACATAACTTAACCTCATGTGCTAAATATCTATTGTCTCATTCTTCCTCATCTTATCTACATGTGTGACTTTCACAAACATCACATAAACTGAATCTTGCCTCTACCCCTTCACCAAGGGTTCTTCTTTAACCATAAGGTCATGATATGTCTTCACATCTTGTGGACCAAACAAAACAAAATGACTTGAAGATGTTAATTATGCTACTGAAAGGAGATTTTTCTTTATACTTGGGACATGATAGACATTGTGAAGTGGTACCTCGTTCGCACTACAGTGGGAGAGATTACGATATTACCAATATGAGCTATTAGTAATTTTAAATTTTTTGCTTTCACTACCACAAGACTTCCCTTGTACTATGATAGACCCTATATCTTCCCTTTATCACCAACTATATTATTTAAGTAACCCGAGTTAATAATCCAATTGTTTTTGATAATCAATATGTTTAGATGTTATTACCGTAAAAACTAACTCCTCTTTTTCAACAAAAAGTGCTTCAATTCCCATTTATCCTTGCTTTTAGAAGAGGCAACATGACTCTCCACGGACTTCTTCTTTGACCAATAATCTTTTGTTGTATGACCTTTCTTGTTGCAGTTATAACACTTCCTAAACTTCGACTTTCTTTTTTGCATCTCTTTTACTTTTCCTATACTTTATGCTTGACTAAGTTTGACTTTGAAGTAGTTACAAAACCTCAATTAACTTATGGGCAATCCTTCCAATCCCCCTTTTTTTGACATACGACCCTTTCTCACCCACTATCTTCTATATACACAAATTTTCAACAACCATCTTGCTCTTCCCCTTTCCCAAACTAAACCTTAGATACACCATGACAGTAGAAAAACCCATCCCATAAGACAAATAACCTGTCAATCTAACCACAAACCTAAAACCCCTAAAACCAAACCTGGACACATCAACACTAGACTCGATAGAATCCCACCTTTAAATGGTACAATGGAGCCTAAAGCGCAAGAGTAGATGCTGAAAACTACTAGGTCTTCGGTGTTTGGTGATGTTGACAATCTGGGAACATTTAGATATGTAATATCTAACTTTGAAAGACCTATCTATGCTCCATTGGAGGTATTGAGAAAGGTTGCTTCGAAATGGAAATCTTCTATAGTGGGTTACTTCTTGGAGAAAAAATTAGCATTTCCTATAGCGAATAGTTAGGAGAATGTGGCTTGGAGAAATATGGGTTTGTTAAATGTAATGCTTAGTGAGGATGAATTGTTTATATTTCAGTTCAAATATGAGGAGTATGCTCAAAAGGTTGTTGAAGCTAACCTTTGGCACATTCAGGGGCATCCAATACCATTGGAAGTGTGGCATCCTGGAGTGAATTTGGATAAAAAGAAGTTGAACAAGTCCCACTTTGGGTGAACTTCCATAAGGTGCCATTGGAATATTGGACTATTGAGGGGGTTAAGCTACATTACAAGCAAAGTTGGTAAGTTATTGGGTATGGGTGAGAATACAGCTCTAATGAGAAGAGTAGGTTTAATTTGCATTGATGTGGATATTACTAAACAGTCACCAGAAAACTTGAAGATAATAAAAACTAATGGAAGAGGGGGAATTGGTTGAAAACAATATGAGAATTTCTTACATGAGGAGTGGAGAGTAAAGGATAAAAGGGGAGAATAAGAGGGATCAAAGGAAGTAGCAGTGAATGTGCTAGAACAAACAAAAAATAGTGAACTAGATATGCAACAAACTTAGACTGTTCTATTTTGTAAGGAGAAACTAGATGATAAGGATAATTTAAATGAAGCACAAGGAAAGAGGGAGATGATAAAACAGGAACAAGAGAAGGGAGAAGATGTTGGACCCCAAACTTTTCTTAGAAGATTAGAACTATTAAATGAGAAATTTTGGTGATTAGTCATGAGTAAAGAACAAATGAATGAAAAATTTTTGAGCCAAGAAATGATAGATAAGAGTAAAGTAGGGAATGAGAAATTTGGATAGATTCATGATTTGCTATGGTGTTTTTGGTGAATAAGAGATTTCGAAATGGCAAGAATTAAGGTGAAAGTTAGAAGTGAAATGAAAGCAATATTTGTGTAGTAAATTGATGAAGAATATGTATATATGTGTATGTTCTGTTATTGGTGTTCATGATTGGTCATGGATTATAATTTTGTTTATGGATGATGTTGATTTGAAATGGAATTGAGAATGAGGAGTAAATGAAGTAGTAAAGGTGATCTTGGTATGAGTTATGTTAAGGAAAGATTTTGAAACAAATTGGTAGTTGATTTGGAAAATGTTCACTGAGTATGCTTCAGTCTTTTAGCCACAACTTTTTCTGTAGTTATTCAAACGAGATGATTCTTGATTTGGATTAACTTAGAAATATATGGCTACATTTCTTATGAAGACAAAATATTTCAATTTTGTCTCTATGAGTCTCAAAATTTCATGAAGTTGAGAACTGGGTGTAGTACATTGGGAGATGAATGTAAAATTTGTGTTTTGATTTCTGGTGAAAATCTGGATTAATCTAAGCTATTTTAGGCAAATGTGTCTTCTAGAAATTTGTAGTTCTTTCCTTTTATCTTTCCAACGGCATATAGTATGAAATTTTTGGACTTCTGAGTTGAAAGTAATGGTCCTCATAAGGGAAGATGATCAAGAGTGAAGTCGTATCTTCTATGTTTTGCTTCTTCTGCTTTTTCTTCTTCTGTGATGACGTCACATGGTCTGTGATGATGTCATATCTTCTATGTTTTGCTTCTTCTACTTTTTGCTTCTTTTATGTTTTGCTTCGTCTGCTTTTTGCTTCTTCTGTGATGACGTCACATGGTCTGTAATGATGTCATCTTCTTCTGTGTTTTGCTTCTTCTACCTTTTTGCTTCTTCTATGATGACGTCATCTTCTTCTATGTTTTTCTTCTTCTACCTTTGTGCTTCTTCTGTGATGACGTCATCTTCTTCTATGTTTTGCTTCTTCTACTTTTCAATTGTACCTATCTTCTGTTTCATTTTTGATCCTACAAAAGATAGAATCTATCTTTGAGGTCTTCATCAAAGTTGTAGATTTTGAAGTTCTCTTTCGAACTATCTAAAGAAAACCCTAATCTGATATCTGTAGGGAAAGTTATGGAAATTTTTCCCATTCTTTTGTCTTTTTCCATTTGTCTGCCTTTCGTCTATACCTATTTTCTATTCCATTTTTGATCCCTCAGAAGATAGAATCTATCTTCTAGATCTTCATGAAAGTTGTAGATCTTGAAGTGCTCTTTCTAACCATATAAATAACACCTTAATCCAAATTCTTTAGGGAAAGTTATAGTAATTTTCCCCATTTATCTGTCTTTTTGCATTAGTCTATTTTTCGTCTGTACCTATCTTTTTCTCTATTTTTGACCCCTCTAACGATATAATTTGTCTTTTAAGTCTGCATAAAAGTTGTATATCCTGAAGTCTTGTTTCGAATCATCTAAAGAACACACAAATCCGATATCTGTATGGAAGGTTATAGCAATTTTTCCCATTCATCTATCTTTTTCCATTCGTCTGCGTTTTCGTTTGGTTTCATCTATACCTATCTTCTATTTTATTTTTGACCCCTCAAAAGATATATTCTGTCTTTGAGGTCTTCATAAACGTTGTAATCGTGAAGTCTTATTTTGAACCATCTAAAGAACACACAAATCCGAAATCTGTAGGGAAAGTTATGGTAATTTTCCCTATTCAATTGTCTTTTTTCATTCGTCTGCTTTTTCCTTTGGCTTCGTCTAATCCTATTGTCTGGTCCATTTTGACCCTCCAGATGATAAAATCTGACCTCAAGGTCTTCTTCAAAGTTTTAAATGTAAAAGTTCTCTTTGAAATCATCCTAAGATGATCTTATTCCAACATCTCTAGTGAAAGTTATGCCATTTGTCCCGAGACAAGTTCAATATGATTGAGGACCAAATCTGGCTTGATTCTTTCGGCCATAATTTTGTTATCCGACCTCCAAATGAAGTGATTCTTGAACCAATAGTTTCTTAACACATTTTTCTATCCCTCTATATATTTTGATAGCTTTTGGTATTGATTTGAAAAAGATTAATTGAATCAAAGTAAGGGTATCAGTTGAAAGAGTATGAATTGGATATTGTACTGAACAAGCTTCAGTATTTGAATATATCTAGATCTATAGGATTCCAAAATGAGATGGTTCTTGTTTCAAGATAAAATAGAGACATGAGCTACAAATGGTATGAAGAAGTTGAAATCTATTTCAGTCTTTAGGACTTTCAATTTCTGGATGGAAAATGGGGATAGTATACTATTTCAGTCTAACAATAGTCTGAAATGTTTGGGTCCTAACTTTCAGATTTCTAAGCCAAATGAACTGATTTTGGTGACATTGGAAACTTAAGACAAGGGAGAACACTTTTCTAGAAGAAAGAGTTATGTCAAAATATTCAAGGATGCTTTGGCAAGACACTTAAGTATAAAAGACATAAGGCATAAATGGAAAGGCAAATGGGACATTTCACAATCATTAAGGGCATAAGTGGAAGAAGAAGTGTTGTCTTGCATTTTAAGAAGAGAGAAAAACGAAAATTGAAGGGAAAAAGAGAAAGTTTCATGAAGAAGAGAGAGAAATACGAAGAGAAGAAGAGAAGGAGAGAAAGAAGAGAAAACAAGCAAGGGTTTAACTTTTATTAGTCTTCAAAAGAGATTTTAGAGTTGTTCAAGAAAGGAAACAAGTAGAGGAAGAGAAGAGCTTCCCTTTGAGCTAAGGATCCCTTCGTTTGGTGAAGAATGAAGGTAAGATCATTTTGAAACTTTTGGGTTTTTGAAATGATTTTAGTTCATGGAGTTTAAGAAAAAAATGCTTGGGTTTAAGTATTCTAGAGCCAATTTTAGTGATTGTGCTTGGGGGACTTTCAATTGAAAACCCTATTGAGTGGGATTTTTGTTTTTGTATAAAGGGATCAAAGAGGCAAGAGGAACAAGAGAAGAGGCATGTTTGAGCAAGGCTATATGTTGTTACGAGAGTTATGTGATGATTTATAAAAGTGATTTCTTTTGAAAGGACTCTGAAAAGAATTTTCTCTTTGAAAAGATACATATTTATGAAATCATGTTTTCAAGAAAAATTTCCAAGATATACATATATCAAGTGTATGAAAAAGATAGTTTACAAGAAGTGCCATTTTAGGCAAAAGGCTTACAAAATTTTGAAATATATTTATTATGTGGGTTTGTAGTAGTCCCTCAAGAATCGTCACGTGTACGTTGACCCAAGTTAAAGGCTTCTCCCACCTACAAGTTAATGGCATGGAGCTCCCTCAAAGACTTCCTTAAGTTTACGGCTAC
The DNA here is from genome assembly GCA_027568915.1 of Erythroxylum roraimae. Taxonomy (NCBI): domain Eukaryota; kingdom Viridiplantae; phylum Streptophyta; class Magnoliopsida; order Malpighiales; family Erythroxylaceae; genus Erythroxylum; species Erythroxylum roraimae. The sequence continues at coordinate 4,460 of JAOSBL010005673.1, read as the reverse complement.
ATAGGACCACTATGTGAAAATATATGGTGCGTCATGTTTTTGGACTTACCAAAACCATTTTGATGTACTCATGTTATGTTAACAAGTTTGATGCAATCATGTTTTGTAGTTTTAGATTTTGACTACATGATGAGTATTTTTAGAAACATGTGTTTTTATGAACCATATGAAAATTTTCTATGACAACTGAACGTTTTAATTAGTTTTTGCTTATTTTTCCATTATAAATTGTTACCCACGAGCTGTCAAGCTCACCCACTTTCTGTTCCCTCTTCAGGTAATAGTTAAGAGATCAAGTGATCAAGAACCTAAAGGAACTTCCGCAAATTTGTTAATTGTATTTTTGTAATAAGCCAATGGTGTGGATTTTGATATATAAATAAAGTTTTTTTCAAACTCTGTTGCTTTAAGGAATGAAATGATAGTTTGAAGTAGTTCAGTTATGTATGTATGTTTATATTGTTTCCCTCGTAATGTGGTTGAGTTGAAGTAATAAGTTGGTTTTGATGTTTGATTGTCATGGGCACGCCACCTTTGTGGGATGATGCCTAATAAGGGTTCATAGAATAACCCCACAAGGAACCACGCTCAAGTATTATGGTATTCTGAAGAGTTGGATTCCAGATTCAAGTTCGGGATCCAACATTTGTGGTATCAGAGCAAGACTTGGGTTTCGAAAATGGGATCCAACATTTGTGGTATCAGAGCACCAATATTAGGATCTTACATGGGCAGTTTTCAAAATATGTGTCAATCGCAAGAGCGATTGTTAAGAGTTCGGGCCAATAGACTTAGTGAGAAGAATGGTGTCTTCATAGAGTGTATGGTAAGGAAAGTTGTGGATATTTAGCAATAAGAAATATGGCGTAGTCCTATATGTTAGACACAGATTCAATATTTGTGGTTATGTCAGCTAATAAGGTGACAGAATCCCGTTGTGGATATGTATTTAAATTGATATGGATGTAAAAAGGTTTTCATGAATTGACTGAAAAAGAAATAGAGACATAGGTGGAAATGACAAGATTTAAGGTGTACAAGTAAAGAGGAATTGAAAGGATGAACTAGGAATTGAAAATGATTGTTTAATTGGTGTGATAAGAGTTATGATTCGGTAAAAGATTATGTTAGTGAATTCGATATCAGAATTTTAAGATGGCTATGTGTTTATGCTTCTAAATTGATCAGCAACGTACGTATGGAAAGTGAAGCGAATGATAGTGATATATGTAGAAGTTCTCAAGGTTATTATGAATACATATATGATCATATGGTTATATTGGTGAATAATGTAATTGAGTACATACGGGAATAATGTAATTGAGTACATACGAGATCTATATTTGGATTTCGTATAGGAGATAATTTATGATTTTTACACTTAAAATCATGAGATAGATAAGAGTAACACGATGGAAGTATGATATAGGTGATTATGCCAAAAAGATAATCTACTATGGAGAAAATCATTTGGGAAAAGTAAGTCAATTAGGAAATTGAAAGAAATCTGAGATGTGTTGGGGAACCCAATTAAGATCGTAGGATATTTGAATAAGCAACTAAATCAAGCGTTTTTGCTAAATATAGTAGTTTGGAAGAAATTATTCGAGTGAAAGAGTTACTAGGGAGAATGAGGAAAACATAATACCACATTACCTTCATTTTTTTGATCTCTTTGGTAAGAATTTTGAGGACGAAATTTGTTAAGGGGGAGAATTATTGAACCCCAAACTTTTCTTAGAATATTAGAACTATTAAATCAGAAATTTTGGTGATTAGTCATGAGTAAAGAACAAATGAATGAAAAAATTTTGAGCCAAGAAATGATAGACAAAAGTAAAGTAGGGAATGAGAAATGTGGATAGATTCATGATTTTCTATGGTTTTTTTGGTAGATAAGAAATTTTGAAATGGAAAGAATTAAGGTGAAAGTTAGAAGTGAAATGAAAGCAATCCGATATCTGTAGGGAAAGTTATGGCAATTTTCCCCATTCTTCTGTCTTTTTCCTTTAGTCTACTTTTCGTCTGTACCTATTTTTGGTTCCATTTTTGATCCTCCAGAAGATAGAATCTGTCTTCATGGTCTTCATGAAAGTTCTAGATCTTGAAGTTCTATTTCGGACCATCTACTGAACACCCCAATCCGATATCTGTAGGGAAAGTTATGGTAATTTTTCCTATTTTTTTTTCTTTTTCCATTAGTTTGTTTTTCATCTGTACCTATCTTCTATTTCATTTTTTATTCTTCAGAAGATAGAATCTATCTTCTAGGTCTTCATGAAAGTTGTATATCATGAAGTCCTCTTTCAAACCATATAAAGAACACCTTAATCAGAATTCTGTAGGGAAAGTTATAGTAATTTTCCTCATTTGTCTGTCTCTTTCATTAGTCTGTTTTTCATCTGTACCTATCTTCTACTCTATAGTTGACCCAGTAGAAGATAGAATTTGTCTTTGTGGTCTTCGTAAAAGTTATATATCTTGAAGTCTTCTTTTGAACCATATAAAGAACACACAAATCCGATATCTGTAAAGAAATTTATAGCAATTTACCCCATTCATCCATCTTTTTCCATTCGTTTGCTTTTTCATTTGGTTTCATCTGTACCTATCTTCTATTCCATTTTTGACCCTTCAGACGATAGAATCTATCTTTAAGGTTTGCATTAAATTTGTAGACCTTGAAGTCTTCTTTCTAACCATCTAAAGAACACACAAATCCAATATCTTTAGGGAAAGTTATGGTAGTTTTTCCCATTCATCTGTCTTTTTCAATTCGTCTGCTTTTTCCTTTGGCTTCGTCTAATCCTATTATCTGGTCCATTTTGACCCTCCAGATGATAAAATCTGACCTCAAGATCTTCTTCAAAGTTTTAGATCTCAAAGTTCTCTTTGAAATCTTCCTAAGATGATCTTAGTCCAACATCTCTAGTGAAAGTTATGTCATTTGTCTCGAGACAAGTTCAATATGATTGAGGACCAAATCTGACTTGATTCTTTCGGCCATAATTTTGTTATCCGACCTCCAAATGAAGTGATTCTTGAGCCAATAGTTTTGTGTCCCTCCATAGATTTTAATAGCTTTTGGTATTGATTTGAAAAAGATGAATTGAATCAAAGTAAGGGTATCGGTTGGAAGAGTATGAATTGGATATTGTACTGAACAAGCTTCAGTATTTTGAATATATCTGGATCTATAGGATTCCAAATGAGATGGTTCTTGTTTCAAGATAAAATAGAGACATGGTATGAAGAAGTTGAAATCTATTTCAGTCTTTAGGACATTCAATTTTTGGATGGAAGATGGGGATACTGTATTGTTTCGGTCTAACAATAGTCTGAAATGTTTGGGTCCTAACTTCTAGATTTCTGAACCAAATGAACTGATTTTGGTGTCATTGGAAACTTAAGACAAGGGAGAACACTTTTCTAGAAGAAAGAGTTGTGTCAGAATATTCAAGGGTGCTTTTGGGAAGACACTTAAGTATAAAAGACATAAGGCATAAATGGAAGGGAAAATGGGACATTTCTCAATCATTAAGGGCATAAGTGGAAGAAGAAGTGTTGTCTTGCATTTTAAGAAGAGAGAAAAAAGAAAATTGAAGGGAAAAAGAGAAAGTTTCATGAAGAAGAGAGAGAAATACGAATAGAAGAAGAGAAGGAGAGAAAGAAGAGAAAACAAGCTAGGGTTTAACTTTCCTTAGTCTTCAAAAGAGATTTTAGAGTTGTTCAAGAAAGGAAACAAGTAGAGGAAGAGAAGAGCTTCCCTTTAAGCTAAGGATCCCTTCATTTGGTGAAGAATGAAGGTAAGATCATTTTGAAACTTTTGGATTTTTGATAGGATTTTAGTTCATGGAGTTTAAGAAAAAAAAATGCTTGGGTTTAAGTATTTTAGAGCCAATTTTAGTGATTGTGCTTAAGGGACTTTCAATTGAAAACACTATTGAGTAGGATTTTTGTTTTTGTATAAAGGGATCAAAGAGGCAAGAGGAACAAGAGATGAGGCATGTTTGATCAAGGCTATAAGCAAGGAAATCAAGGTGGGTTACATGTTTATAATAGAGTAAATAAGCCACTTTTGTTTTCTTTAAATCAAGAAATTTACTGATTTCTACTGCATCATAAGTGTTGCATCTATTGCTGTTGAATGATTTATGAAATCAACTATATGTTGTTACGAGAATTGTGAGATGATTTATAAAAGTGATTTCTTTTGAAAGGACTCTAAAAAGGATTTTCTCTTTGAAAAGATACATGTTTATGAAATCATGTTTTCGAGAAAAATTTCCAAGATATACATATATCAAGTGTATGAAAAAGCTAGTTTACAATAAGTGTCATTTTGGGCAATAAGCTTACAAGATTTTGAAATATATGTGTTATGTAGGTGATTGAACCCAAGTTTGCTATATTATTTATTGACATTTTCATGGTTTTTGTTATACTTTTCGGCTCCTTTT
>JAOSBL010005664.1:0-10153 GCA_027568915.1 Erythroxylum roraimae | reverse complement strand
ATCTCAAATGGAAAAAGATTTGAGCTTTATGAGTGCTTTCCTGGAAAGGAGAAGGATACGTGCTTGAAGAGATAAAGAGTTGGTTTTGAAGTTTGGTGAGAAACAAGCAAAAAGCTTTTTACTCTTTCTCGTGTTAAGCTTTTTATTTTTATGTTGCCAAATAGTCTACTATATGAAGCTCTTTTAAAAAAAATATTTTTTAATTGACAGCCAAACAGTCAACTGGCTTTTTAAAAAAGCTCTTCTCAGAAAAGCTCTACTGACAAAAGCTCTACTAATAAAAGCTCTACTGATAAAAGCTCATCCAAACAGGCACTTAATACGTGATTTATATTATTTTTTAGATCACCTAAACCATCATTCCAAATTCACTAAGCCAATTACTTGTACATCTTTGGGTCCATACCTTAGTGAGTATGCCCTTAAGGAGCCCATTTCACTAACTACTAGATATTGGTCTTCTGTTGACCAATTTGCTCATATGAGATTTAATATTATAGTACGTGAATTGTCATGTCCATCAACTTTGAGCCTAAGACAAATTTTGAAATTGGACAAAGCTCCGCAACTCAAAAGCCTAAAACTAAGTCCAAAATTCTTGATTATTTTCAAGATGCCCAAGACCCCTAGCCTTTAGTTTAGACCGATACATAAATAATTCATTTTATTAAAGAACTGGAAAAAATGAAAGATGATATATTTGACTCTGATGATGACAGTGGACCCCAATCTTTTTATGCATCTCCATGTTAATAAATTCCTTCTTATCTTCTAATAATAGTATTTGGATCCAGTGTTTTCAATAATTCTTACTTTCATTATTCACTTTTGTATTTTAGTTTAAATTATTGTACTATGTACGAATCTTTTCTAAAAATTGTTTCTCTTGTTTTCCTTTGCTTAGTCTATAAAAGCAAGGTTTCTCCTCCATTATAGATCAATGATAATTCAATAAAATGAACTGTGTTTTCTATCTTATGGCTTCGTTCAAAGTTTTCTCTCATGAAAGCTTCTTTTTTAGAAATTTAAATTTTTTTTAGAAAGTTTTCTCTCATGAAAGCTTGATTCTTAAATAATGTAGTAAAAGTCATAAAGAAAGACCAAGTGTGCTCTACACTTACCTCTCTATGAGGATTATATGTATTAGAAAGTCTTGAACTATAGATCATATTTGAGGTCTAAGTTATATGGATTTCTAAAAGGCAAGCCTTGAGAATTGTCGCCCAAAAAAGAGAAAAATGGCTTTTATTTCGGCTAACATATGTGAAATATAAGCAACAGTCAATATTTGTTTATCTTTGCCCTCTTATGGAAATCTGTTGTATAAATCATTTCACTGGTATATAGGCTGGAAACTTATGATGCAACTACCTTGAAGCTTATTAGTGAAATATTCTATAAACCTAGGAATCATAGTGAGAAGAGTTTTTTTTTTTAATTCATGAGGTCTAACAATGCCACATACCTTAAGTTTTTGATATCCTCATATTCCCTCTGACCAAGGGTAGCCTGGATGGCATCAGAGCTAGAAGTGTTATTGATTATCATTACATTATTCTTGACGAGACTAAGGAGATCTTTCCATATGCCATCATTGACTCTTTACCTAATGACTCGATTTATCTTTCTTCAACCTTTTCAATAGCAAATCTTTCTTTCAATGTTAAACATACTCTTTCTAATAAAATAGAAAATATAGTAGAAATTACCCACCTTCTAGAAGAAAGTCATATCCGTGATACTTCTCTTACTTTGTTTTATTAAGTCTATATAGTATATATTTCGCAATTGTTTTGGACCAAAATCATTTAGACAATCCTTACTACAAATCATCCAAAAGTAAAGGAGATTATTTAAAGTTCCCATTTGGAACAATGTGGTTTAAAGGTCAACCACATCAGAACAATATCTCCAACTAGAGATTCCAAAAGAACTCATCTCTCTTCGAAAAGACCATAATCATACTCATCTCCATGTTAAAGCAATCAGACTTGTTCTCACTCTCCATGAAATTCCAACTACTACTATGATATCTCTTCTTGACACTACCTACATGACTTACTAAAATGCATTGATTGTTACTATATTGAAAACTCTCAACAATAGGCATCTAGGCTACCCTAGATTAGAGGGCAAAGGGGATAACATAAACCTAAGGTACGTGGCATTATTAGACCACATGAATCAAGAAAAACTCTTCTTGCTATAACTCCTAAGCTTGTGGAATATTTCACCAATAAGCCTTACGGGACTTACATCATAGGTTTCCAACCTATAAACCAATCAAGTAATTTATATAACAAATTTTCATAAGAGGGAAAAGATAAATAAAAATTGACCGTAGCTTAGGTTTCAGATATGCTAGCCGAGATACAAGCCCTTCTTCTCTTTTTTTAGGTGAAAATTCTAAAAGCCTGCTTTTTAGAAATCTAAACAGACCAATCTTTCCCCATATAACTTATAATTCAAATAGGATCTATAGCCTAAGACTTTTTTATATATAGGATCCTCAAGAAGAGGCAAATGTAGAGCATACTTGTCTTTCTTTATGATTGTTGTTATATTATTCAAGAATCAAGCTTTCAGGAGAGAAAACTTAGAAAGAAGTCATAAGATAGAAAACACAACACACTTCATTTTACTAAATTCTCAATGATCTACAATAGAGGAGAAACCTTGCTTTTATAAACTAAGTAAGCAAAAACAAGACAATCAACTTTTAGAAAATATCCCCACATAGTATAATAATTTAAACTAAAATAAAAAAAGTGAATAATGAAAGTAAGAATTATTGGAAACAATGGGTCCTAATAATATTCTTATAAGATAAAAGGGAATCTATTAACAGGGAGGTGCAGAAAAAGATCAAGGTCCACTACCATCCTTAGACTCAGACGTATCATCTTCTATTTTTTCCAGTTCTTTAATAAAATGTGTTATTTCTATATCGGTTCAAACTAGAGGCCAGGGGTCTTGTGCATCTTGAAAATAATTAAGAATTTTTGGGTCAATTTCAGGCTTTTAAGCTGTGAAGCTTTGTCCAATTTTAAAATTGGTTTTAGGCCCATAGCTAAGTGAACATGGCAATTCACCTGCCATAATATTGAATCTTATATGAGCAAATTGGTCAACATAAGACCAATATCTAGCAGTTGGTGAAATGAACTCCGAAAGGGCAAAGTCATTAAGGTATAGACCCAAAGATGTACAAGTAGTTAGCTTAGTGAATTTGGGATGATGGTTCAAGTGATCTAGAAACTGGTATAGATCATGCGTTAAGTCTTTCTAATTTATTGGCTAGTCAATGGAGGTCCTCCAGATTTGAAAATAATTAATGGTGAAAGTATAACCATTTTCAGTGAAGCTATAAGGACGATGGACAATAAAGATATATTGAACTTTTTGTTCAAACAGAGGAATGCTCCATAGATGATATCGGTTGAGAATTTGTCTAAGTTGAATATGCCATTTAGCTAAGCGTTAAAACCATTCTATGAATGTCCATAGTAGGGAACTGACGTTGGCTGGATTTGCAAGATGTTTGTAAACATGCAATGGAGAGAGAGAAACTAGACAGGAATACAAGGCAAATAGAGTCCAGAGATGCCACATAAATGACTAGAAAAGAGAATCATAGATATGGTGAAGGGTTCAGTAAGGTCTTAAAATGTTAAATTGATGAGGGTGTGGAGGAATGTTCATAGTAGTGAGAACAAGATGAAGGTAGTAAAAAAGACTTATAAAGGAGAACAACAATCATCCATTGTTTATGGAGGAGTTTTGGTGATTGGAGGGAAGGATTTTTTATTATTGGCATAAAGAGGAAAATCCATAATTGGAAGAATTAGAGGAATTGATTTTCTCAGGATGGGAGAGAGATATTGAATTGGTTTTCTAGGTTTAGAGAGAAAATCAGCAAGCACGTTATAATGTCCTTTGATATAGGGAATTGTGAATTTATAACAGGAGAACCAATCCTACCACCAAAGCAATTGGTTGTTAGACAATATTTTCTTGTTAGGTGCAATAATATTTGGAAATGACGTGTTATCCATTTCCACCACAAAATGGTATGGGCGCAGGTAGACATTAAATGTTTCAATGCATTTCTTTACCACCAAGACCTCCTTGTAGATGGTGTGGTAGTGCTTTTCTGATTCCTTAAATTAGCCACTAACATGGGCACAATAGCGTCTTTTCCGATCAATCTTTTCAATCAAGATGGAACCTAATACTTGTCACTAGCATTTGTTTGAAGAATGCATTTGCCTTTGTCAGGAATTTGGATAAGGGACTTGTGTAATGAGCCACGTGTGGAATAAAATCTCTGATGTAATTAACAATTCTAAGGAATTGTTGAATCTTCTTTGTGTTGAGATTTTCACCAGGAAAATGCAATAGCTTACTACCTTTGTGTGGACCAGGCTAATAAAATTCATCATGAAAATCATACCCAAAAATTCTTTTTGGGCTATTCCAATATGGCTTTTCTTGGCTGAGAGCATGTTTCCATATTGCTTTATAAGATCCAAAAATGATTGTAGTAGTATCTTATGATCTTAATGGGTCTTAGAGTATAAGAGGATGTCGTTAATGTAGATCAAGGTACTGGAAAGAATGGGCTCATAACTTTTTGTCATGGCCCTTTGGAATAGTGATGGAGCAACCTCGAGTTCAAATGGCATAATAGTCTATTGGTATTAAGCATTGAGAATGTAGAAAGTTGTCATGTATCTTTCTTGTGGATCCATACACAATTGCCAAAATTATGCTTTTAAGTCAAACTTTGAAAAGATTGTTGCCTCTTTAAGAAATAGGACTTGAGTTAATCTTTGGTAATGGGAATTTATCATCCTGAAGGAATGCATTTAGAGGTTTATAATTAATTACCCCTGAAGGAATGCATTTAGAGGTTTATAATTAATTACCAACTTCTTTTTTCCACTCTTTGGTCACATAGAAAGCTTGACATGCCGGTCTAATTTTGTAGGCTCAAATGATCCTTGTTGTAGCAAGATAGTATATTCTTCATATGCTAATTTTAAATCATCAAGATTTATGCTAGGGTGAGTAGCCTTGGTAGGATTGATGTGTTCATTCTTCTTAAAAGGTAGATGAATAAAGAATTGTGGATTTTTCCAAAAAGGATTGGGATGTAAGAACTATACATAATTCTCATAATTGTGTTCCAAAAATTGACCCCTTAGTGCTTCACATTAAGGAAGTACTTAGGTGAGTTCAAACATGTTGCATATATTTGTGTAAGAAATGAAGTTGGCTTGACATTTAGTCTCTTAGGTAGGATTTGTAATGGAGATACTTTGCAACAGATATCCATACCAATTAAGATATCTAGTCCAAGTAGATGACTGCCAAAAACTTTAGTCCATATAACACAATCAGGGAAAAATCTTATCTCTATTTTTCTTCTGGTGATAAGCCCAATCTTAAATGAATTTCCATTAGCTGCAATAAAATATTCATCAAGTGATATCAAGGGTTCTGGAGGTACGATGTTGGGCTTCATAACGCTTTGACAAGATTAGATATGTCAAAAAGGGCCTAGCTGAGCCACGGGCCAAGGTCCAAAACGACGTCGTTCTAGAATTTTTTCTTTAAAAAAATTGGTGGGCCGGGTTAGCTGAGCCACAAACTGGTCAACCCGTGGTCGGGTAGGCCACGAGCCACCATGACCCCTAGCTCGACCCGACCTGACCCATTGACATCTCTAGACAAGATTCAGTATCCATATATCCAATAGCCTTAATTGAATTATCGTATTTATCATGTTCTAACAATTGGATATCGACATAAGGACGAGGAACTGTAACAGACTTTAAGTCTACATTCAAACATGGTTGTTATAGCATGTATAAGTTATCATCCTCAGTATCATCCTCGTCGTTGATTAAGTCATTAGAGGATTCAAACTCTTCATCAAAAGATTTGATTTGAACAACAAATTTTGTTTCTTCATCTTCATTGGATTTTTTTTTAATGAAATCTTCAATATTACTGTTGTCAAGGATAGGCATTATAGCCTCAATGGATTCCAGTAGTTTTAAATTCCTTTTTGTCTTATTAGGACATTAGCGAGCATAATGTCCCAATTTTCCATAAATAAAGTATTGACATGTATTTTTTGCTTGAGGAGCTCATCTTTTAAAGAATTAAACAAATTTGTGTCATTTCCTTCTGCTAAATGGCTTATGATAACCTTCATTTGAAATGTGGGATTTGTTAAACTTTTTGTAGGAGAAGTTCTTCTGATGATACTTCTTTTTAGTATGACATTCACAATCTTTTTTCTCCTTACAGTTAATTTTTAGGTAAGGCTTTTTGCATGCCTTTTTTAGCAGATGACTACCTTTAATCATGTTCTTGAAAAACATTTGTTGATCACAAAGTTTATTAAGAGAATCTAAGGTGAGATGATAAATTTCACCAAGAGATATTTCTCTCATATCTCTCCGGAGAGCTGCAATGGTCCTCTAGAGTTTAGGTTGTAATTCTTCTGGAAGAGATGAGATGAATGTATAACAGAGATTGACATTATTAAAACCATTAAGTAGATAATATCTTTCCGTTATCCTTTGAAAATGTTTCTGTAGGTCTCTTCTGTCTAGTAAACAATACTTCATTTCATAGTACTCTTGCTTAATTTGTTTGTCAATAAGCTGAAAGTCACCAATGAATTCTTCATGGATAACTCCAAGAAGAATTCATGTAGATGCTACTTGAATATACTGGAGTCTGCTGTAGTTATCTAGACTTTTCCACCATTATTGTAAAGTACCAATAAAACAAACATTAAACTCAGACAATATATCTTTTAAGGGGTGATCTGGTCGTTTCATTTGTAAATCAATCCAAACTCCAAATCTATGGAGTCTATCTCTTCATTTCTTGGGTGGAAGATCATCAAAAGTAAACCAGGGTCTTGAAGTAAGTCTAGTTGGTGGTACTTGTAATGGTGATGGTGAAGGTCTAAATGGTTCAATTCATGTAGATTCAACTATAGTAATTTCCAATTCAACTCCAATTGGTTTAGTTATGTCCGGCAGAGTCATTATGAATTGGGCAAATTTAGATAAATCTGCAAATTATTCTAAAACTTCTGAAGAAAGTTCAGAATCTTCTGATGGTTGTCCTTCAGATTATTATAAGATAGATATTGGTTCAAGAGTTTCAATAAACTCTTGTTGAGGTGCTTTGGCTTTTCCAGTAAATGGAGCATGCTAGGTTTTTGGTGGTAAAGAAAGTGGAATTTTACTCTGTAAAGGCTTTATCTATGGATCAACAGGTTTGGTATATGAGGGTAATAGGTCATGAGTCATGTCAGTTTTGGGCTTCGTAGGTTTGGTAGTAGGATGAACATGTTGCTTAATTAAATGATAGTTCATATTAAAGACCTTTTCATAATCAACAATTTTAGGATAGGTTAGAATTGGATAGATGGGTTGGATAACTAAAAAGGTTGTAGGATAAGCTCCATAAATAGTCTTGACTATTCTGTCTACATGTCTGCCTTCATTCTTTGTACTTCTTTGACATTCGAAGTTCTTGCTCTGTAGTTTTAAAATCATGTCCAAAATACTATGTTTCAATATATCTTTAGAGATCAGCATCAAGTTGAACAATTTGATCATTCAAAGATGTGTATAGTTTTTGGATCTAGGAATGCACGAATATAAGGGTTGGAGATAACCTGACTAGTATCATCTGTGCACCTCTCCAGGGGAGGAAATTCATCCTCATATGGTCTCATCATCATACAAGGAACTAGTGCTGGAGTAATAACAGGAATGGGAGAAATAATGGGTTGAGGTCTGTTGGGAATTAATTCTTTAAGGAATAGATGTTCTTTTCCAACAACTTTGAGTAGCTCATAAAGAGTTGTTGGTTTGGGTCGTGGGTTTTTAAGCTCAACTCGAGGTCTTGAATCTAGGTCATGATTAGCATGCTTAGGATGCAGTTTTTGGGAAGGTTGATAATAATGGATTTCTTTGGGTTGTTGCCTTCCTTTGTGTCGAAGTTTTGCCTGTCTTTTCCAAACATAGGCCTCATCTTCATTATATGTGTCATCATAGGTTAGTGCTGGACAAATTTCACAATCTGATTCACACAGGGATAGATCCACATCCCATATGAATTGTTCTCAACGATGATTGATGTACACATGTTGACGATCAGATTTAACATAGTAGATAAGAGGTCCATTTTTGCCTTCTTTGTATGATAACATCGATTGAAGCATTTAAATGGGTCTAGATGTGCCAAAGGATCTAGGTTAGTCTTTATTGGGTCTAGTGTAGATGGATTTAATAGTCTTTATTGGGTCTGGTGTAGATGGATTTAATAGATCCATCTCTTAATGTCCTGAGAATAGGCAGAGGAGTATGGAAAGAATACTTGTGATAAGCATAGAACACCTTCTGATAGTTAGTGATCCATTGTGTTGGCATCAACTTTTCAGGTTCCATCGGTGGCAATTGTTTTGAAATATGGATGATAGTACTCTGCTCATGATCTCGATCTATAACCATATATAGAGCATCAAAAGTTGAATTTGGCAAGTTGGGATCTACATTATGGTTTTGTAAGTGATAGATCATTTAGTGGTACAAATTGGTCATGATTATTGTAAGGTCTTGCTTTGCTCTAGTAATTTGGATTTGAACTTGGAGTCTTTCAAATAAAGTGGGATTGTCTAACCTACTGTTGAAATTAAGGGCTATGGTGAGAATAACACTTTCATTGTTAAGAGTTGTCAATAGAGTACCAATCAATGTATTTTAATAAGTCATGTAGGCAGAGCCAAGAAAAAATATGCTAGCAGTTGCGGGATTTCCTTTTCTTCTATAGAAAGTGAGAAAGTATAACTTCTCCAACATAGACATGCGCATAATTCTGGTCTCTCCAAATAAAGATGAGTTCTTTTGGAATCTCTAGCTTAACATATTATTATGTGATGATGAAATAATGTTCTTACTTTCAAATTTTAAGTAATAAACTACATTCGCTCTTTTAAAGAATTCATAGGCTACTTTGTCGAAATATATAATAATTATTATTAAATTTAAAATAATTTTATAACCTAAATGATAAAAATAGAAGATCTTAAGTAACATTTTCTAATTGTGTTATTGCACTAATAACATAAAAACACAGTTTGACGATCTACGGGTGGTCACCATTCGTGACTTAACAAAGTCCATAATATAATAAAAAATTATAAAATTTATTATTTTAATCAATATTTTATTATTTTTGTATTATGTAGAAAGTTTCCAAGGTCATAGAAACTACTACTACCACTGCCACGGGCTACACAGCATTTTTCATAAGATAAAATAATAATCAGTGTTTTACTATCAATTCAATCATTCAGCATTTGCATATGCGCCTATCCATCAAAGTTCAATCTTTTTGTTTTGGCCTAATATAAAATGAAAGGAGAAAAACAATTCAATCTTCCAAGGACAAGGAGCCTTTGATCCTTTGATAAATTAAGGAACACAGTGGAAATCATTGTTGGAAGTAACCTCTGATAGCTCAAGTAATACTCTCAAATATCATAACCCATTCTTGAAGTTAATGGAGCTCAACATAGAACAATTAAGCCTTCTAGTTTCAACCGCATATTCAGATCCAAGATAATTAAAATAGCAACTGCATACATGGCTTTATACCTCATATAGCAACTACAAAGAAGCACACTCCCTTAGTATTTATAAAAGAGTCTAGTACTAGCCAACAAAGAGACTCATTGGAGAACCATGCTAAAGTTTTGGCCAGAACTTGGATAAAGAAACCTAAATCACTTGTGAGCAACTGCAACTACTTGTTTCCCAACGTTGCGGCCACTGAAAAGGCCTATAAGTGCTGCAGGGGCACTCTCAAGGCCTTCAGCTATGTCTTCCACATAGACAATCTTTCCTTCTGTTATGTAAGGCAGAATAAAGTCCAAGAACTTGGAGTAAAGGTGATAACATTCAAAAACTATAAATCCTTCCAGGCGAATTCGCTTAAACACAATGGTTGTCAAATTGTGCACTCCTTCAGGCTGTTCAAGATTGTACTGTGAGATCATTCCACATGCAGCGATGCGGCCGTGGGGTCTCATGTTTAGGAGTACTGCATCAAGCATTTT
>JAOSBL010005636.1:0-10153 GCA_027568915.1 Erythroxylum roraimae | reverse complement strand
TGTATATATATATAGCCATATCAACATTAGCAATATGCACTTCTTCAGTTTTATCATAAAATGATCATATTTTCTGTCTTTTGAATTTTGGGATGCTTGTGTTTGTTGAATTTCTTTAAGAATAGATTTAGAATATATTGATGTCTGATAAAGATATTAGGGGTAGCAACTAAGCCCGAGTCTAGCCTAGTCTGACTCGATCTAGTTTGACAACACTTTAGTTCTAGTTTAGGCTTTTTTAAAAAAGAACTTCAAGCTTCGGCATAGGTTGAAGCACTCAAATCAACATCCTTTTCTATTTTTTAATTTAAAAATAAAAAATTTAAGCCAAATTAGGCTTTGGGCAGCTCAAGTTCGACCAAGCTAGTGCTTGGGTCGTGTGTCTCAAGTTTGATCACGCTTTGGGTGTGAGCCCGACCCAACTTGACCTATTGCTAAGCCTGATAGATATCTAGAAAGCCCATTGTCACCAATGTTACCCCCTAATTTAAATACCAATTTTTTAATGTCACTCTCTATTCATAAACTAAATTATTAATTTTAGTTTTTGTATTTATTTATTTTAATTTGTGGTGCGAAGACTACAAAATCATTTAGTAGTATAGTGAACAAGATTAAACACCACTTACATTATTGTAACTGTTGATTGATAAGATTTACGAGAACTTCTTCATCAAGTTTAACCTAAGAAGACAATTTTAAGAATGTGCCCAATTTAGAGTAAATTTTATATAATATTTTATTTTATTAAATTAAATTATGATTTGGTGGGTTATTAATTTTTCTTATATATGTTATTTGCAGAGCAAATAAAAATGTGATTTTTGTTATACTAGAAGTATAAATATCATAAATAAGTCTCAGGATATCAACAACAAATTAAAGAACCACCAAACGAAATATCGTTATGGAAGCTCTGTTGCAATTGGGTCATTTATATTCTTTTCGTTAGTTGTTACTTAGTAATTTACTTATAAAAGATATATGCACTTTGAAAATGAGATTAAGATATTTGGCTATGTTTGAGCAAATCTAGACTTCATAACACTTTTTGGCCAATTTGTAATCATAAGTTTTAAATATTGTTGTGTTTAAATATATATCATTTTAATGAATTGTATTACCTTACTTAGATTTTTTTCAACTTATTCCTTTTGTTTAGTGTGCTAATTTGCTTTCATGCAATATCAAAACTTTTGTAATCAAATAGTTCCAATCAATCTTATCAATCAAACCATATACAAAATTTTAATCAATCATAACCATATACAAAATTTTAATCAATCTTAGGTTGATTTCATAATTTAAAGGGTACAATATATATAAAAAACAAAATTTCTGTACACTCAAAGATGACTACAAAATTTCAATTAAACTAAATTGCAAACATAATTAATGATCTAAAATAGATAATATACATGGAAACAATGATTCCTCATCTAAAATGGCCATATATACAAAAGTAGCTATCTAGAATATGCATCATATACAAAAAGTAGTTATCTAGAATACGCACCATATACAAAAAGTAGCTACCAAAATATGCTTCATATACAAAAAATAGATATCCATCATTTGTAACATATACAAACAAAAAATTAGTTTATTCTCCTTTTCTTTTGACTATGTGATGGTTCTTGTATCATTTGGCTGCTTTGCTTTATCGGACATTGTCATGTATTCTCTTAGAACATCTCTTTGCATTATGATCAAATTGTTTACACTTTTTGCATTACTTTTGAAGTTCTTTCTGTGTAGCTCTATAAGGTTTTGTTCCTCTTTGATTTCTTTGCTCTTTGCCTTTTTTGTTCTTCTAGACATTCTTTTGTATTATGATGCAAAGATTTTAGAATCATGGTCTTCACTCGAAATTGGCTACAAATCTTCACTAAGAATTGGAAACATCTGACATGCATAAGCTTCTTCAAAATTTTCTTTGCTATAGATGAAGTTTAAATATTTTTCTGGCTTGCCACCAACATGTTTGATTGTAATACAAGTATGTTAACAAAGAATTTCACTCAAATCGCATCTCCTACACGTGTAGCTTTTACTGCCCAAATCAACACCTTGTTATTGAAAATTAATATGCTCCACTTCAAACCTCTTATCACTGAACTATGACATCTCCAATTGCTACTAAGCTGCTTATGTTTCTCAAATTTTTTTAAACCTAGGACAAATGAATTCATTATGATTCTTTATCCCCTCATTTTTCTCATTAAATCTCTTTGTCATTGCTTTTATAATCATTTCAAATATTGTGATACTAGGCTTATTCCTAGCCTTCTTAATGTAAGTGTTGAATCTTTCGCATTTGTTATTCAATAACATGTTATATTTGTGTTTAGCACTGTGAGTTGTGCCTACACCACCATCTAGTAAGTATTTTGTCCAACCATTCATATATCAATTTATCAATACCTTCTAATTGCTTTATGTACTTATTGATGGTAAAAACTCAAAGGTAATTGCTTTATGACTTATTATCACATATTCAAGTGCAATTAAATAAAACAATCATATATCTTGAAAGTTCATTAAAGGCATATGCTCTAGTCACATTGCAAACTAAATGCTTTGTAAATTTTATTATCTTAAATTTGGTTTGAACGTTGGCATAGATATGTCTAATACAATATCTATGTTTGACACCAACCATCTCAACATTGAAGACATGTTCTAAACCTTATTATAAAGAAACCATATGAAATGTTAATACACTATAAATTAATGTTAATTACTATAAATAAATGTTTATAAAATAAAATGAAATTCTAATAAAATAAAATTATTTTTTGTCAATAAAAAATAAAAACCTTTTAGTGTCCAGTATCTTTCTACAAACAATTAAGGAACTATTTCCATGAAAATTGATTCTCAATTCTAACTATAGCCCATGCCGATTGGAAACATATTGTTATTTGCATCCAAACCAATGTTCAATAGCAATTACCCTTTATGCTTACCCTTTGAGTGACAATAACTATCGACAACTATTATAGGCCTACAATCAACCAAGATACCCTTCTCTACAAGCATCCAATCATATGTGCATATAATCAAAAATACCACTTGGATACTTTAATATACAAGAACTACATGGGTTGGACTTTAATAAAGCTAAACCATAACTCTTCAATTTCTCAAATTGCTTCTCTCTTCACCTACTAATAGTTCTAATGAAAAGTTCTTCACCATATATGCTTTCTTGTCTATCATCTTAATATTAAATTCCTTTAAAAGTGCACACTTAGACCCAATAATATCCTATATAGGGCAAACTCTAAAATATGGGATATGTTTCCTTGCAATCCAAAGCGCATTATATTTTTTGTTTCGATATTCTTGACCACACTTATGGTTAGACTAAAATGTCTTAATTTGACACGTAGATCCATATTGTGTTAGAGAAGCACATATTCTCTAACCTCAACCCTTTTTACAAACAATAGTTACTTTATATTTCTCATTATTGACATACATATAATCAAAACCCTTCTCAACAATATTATAAACCAAAGGTGAATCAAATAACATACCAACGTTTAAATCAATTATCCTTATCATATCATTATCTATTTCAAATTTTGGAAACCTAGGCTTTCATCTCCCTTCTTTATCTGAACTATCATCCATACTTTTAAGCTCACCAGAATCTTCATATTTTTAATCTATCTGAATATCTACAATATTATCTGTTGGGACATCTTAAGCACCACTATAAACTTAATCAACCAGCTTATTAGATATGTCCTTAGAATCAAATAAACTAGAAGCATCAACATCACTAATTTCTTCTTTCTCACCCTTATATAATGGATCATCAAATTCACTGTTAGTTGCATCATTAATGGTAGGTCGTTTACCCTCCCTAGAAGCAAATTGTTGACCTCTACAATATCATATTCACATTGTTCACCTTATCCAATACCACGAACTTTTATACCACCTACTTCATAATTATCTTAATCACCATCTAAAATCTCACAATTAACTTGTCCACTCATTTTGCAACTTCCTTGTTATATATCAATAAAGGATATTCGATGCTATCCAAAAATACCTCCACAATCTTATATTCTTTCTTTTCAATTAAATTAATCATGTCAATAATGTGGGCCTCACTTCTCAAGGCTCTATTGCCATCCTCAAAATAATTTTGAGAAAATTTATAACTAAAAACTTGAACTTCTTTATATCCTAAGTTTCTTTCTATATATATGAGTTGTAACGTAATGATCTAGATCTATTATAAAATTATACATTTTCCCTCTTTCATATTGCATGGCAAGGATAAATTTGAAGTTTCTACTATATCAAAACTGAAACTCAATTTTGGCGTCTATCAAATAAGAAATACAAACAAGAAGCCATTAATAAGTTGTGATAAATAAACATTAAGGCTCAAGTAGTAAGACTCTATAACACATTTTCTTTATATCCCCCCAAATGACAGAGGTAAATACACATTGACCATATATATGCATATAACTTTTTTAGCATTTAAGACAGATGACTAAACATTCTTTTGTGCAAAATAATTAAAAAAACTATCAGTGGTACTACTGTCGTCTATAACCAAATTCAAAAAGAAAATAACTTCCGTCAATACAAAATAATGTAGTAGTGGGAAGTAGGTATCGTTCCCACAAGGAATTTTAACGGCAAAGATTGTACGAGTTCAAAACTAAAATAAAGTAACGAAGAGGGGAAGGGGGTGTTTCAATTCATAGCAATTTTAGAAAAAGATGATAAAAATAAAAAATTAACAAAAGTAATTGGATCTGAAAATTTAATAGACAAACCTTAGTTTTGGGTCATCGATGTTATCACACTAAAATGGATCCTTGATATAAAATTCAGTTCATCGACAAACATTCATTGGGTAATGTTTTCTCTTAAGTGTAAATGAATAGAAACATGTATTTTAAACATTCTTATTAATCAACAACTTAGATATGAGCTTAAGTTCAATTGAGTAATAGCTTTAAGAACTAAGAAACCAATGAAGAAGACAACACATGTATGACATGTATTTAATCAAGATGAGTTTCTTCTTAGAATTTTCAACTCTAACGTAAAGATGGTAATCTTAATTGCCACTTATGATTAGCAAAACTGAACGTTATATTTTAATAATCTGACTATTAAACGAATCAATTCCTAGTTGCGTACCTAGAAATTAATCAATCTAATTATAAAAAGCAATTCGGAAGACACTCAATTTTCATCAACAAAACAACTTTATTGGAACATCTCACACATAATAGATGATATTATGGTTTCCCTCAACCAAGAAAAGGGATTTAGCTACTTATAAAAAAAGTGAAAATCAATAAAGAAATAGCCAAATGTAAAGTCTCCATCCTTGGTCTTTCCTAGAAAATTCGAAAACTCGTAGAGAAATACTGCAGAAAATGAAAGACCTAACTATGATTGTCGAAAAGTAAGAAGAAAAACTGCAGAAATGTAAAAACTGTCACCTCAAAGTGGTCTGCGTGAACAGTAACGCAAAAATCCTCTTATCTCCTTCGATCTTCTCCTTTTTCCTATGATCTTTTGCAGATAATCTTCCCCCAGATTCAGGTGGTCGATCTCCATCAATAAGGATGCAATCTGATTTCTCAAAATCATAAAAATCTTAATTCGATCATATCTGTATTTAAAAACAGATCTTGTAGATAGTTTTTGTCCTTAAACGTGCCCACGCTTAGCCACTGAATTGTCTACCAGTCTTGGGAATTTGAATTGTCTTGACTTTCCTTGCATCCTTTTGATTCAATTTCATCTCTAAAGTGTTGAAAATCATATCAGAATAATTAAGATAAAATTTCATTAATTTTGAATAATAATTTAAACATATTAAAGATAATTAAATATAAAATAAGCACAAAATGACAACTTAACAAATTCCTAACACCAAACCTTTGCTCGCGCTCGAGCAAACATTCTAACCCACTATACTCTATCAATTCATCCTTAATAAGATTAAGTGCACATAATCTGTTAACTTGGCTAGTAAGACTTAGGTTGCAACATACATCATAATCACTTTTCATCTATACAAATAAACAAAGTTAAAGTAAGACATTCTTGTTCAAAGGTAAATATAAACCAAAGTGAATTCTTCTCACAGATTTCTCTCTTACACTCAAGTGTTTAAGGTTAAAGTGTTTCTCTCAAATCTCCCTCTAATTGATTGCACTACCATAGGCTTGTAAATTCACTGGTTATCATTCGAGACATGAGCTCATAGATCATAAGGACTTTATTATAGGCTGTAATGGGCTAGGTTCAAAGGTAAGGTAAAAATGGCAAAGGGTTAATCACAAGCATTCATAAAGTAACAAGTAAAAGGGACATTCAAATTAAAATTCTGAGATAAACATATGAATACAAAGGACCACAACTACTCATTACTAACTAATGCTACTATGCTTTATTCTTTTTTTCCTTTTCTTTTCTCTTTTTCTCTTTTTTCCTTCTTTCTTTCTTTTTCTTTCTTTTTCTTTCTTCTTCTGATTTTTTTTTACTTGGCTAATACAAAGAAGAATGGAGAACAATAAAAACAAGAGAAAATAATAGCAGTATAATTTAACAAACACATGAGTAGAAGTACCTATAAAAATATCTCATAACACAATACAAAACAAAAGTCCCACAATGAAATTCTTACTCAGTACTTCATTCAACTTGTGATAAGGTAAGGCTAATGGGATTTTTGGGTTTCAATGTAAGGTGATTAATTGAAAAACAAACAAGGTTAAAGGCTCAAAAGTGTTTGCAAAGAGAAAATAACTAGGTGGGTCATTTTTAAGTTAAAGGGTGTAAAAACAAAGAAGGCCTTAATCATTTATGTAACCCAAGTATTCAAACAAATTCAATCTGGTTCAGTGCAAGTTCTGAAGGCAAACCTAATTAGAGGGGCGTCACACTAAACAAAGAAATAGAATGATATAAAGATGATGTCATTAAAGCTCAAATCCACCCACAAGTTTAATTCAAGAATTCACCTTAATTCCACAAACTACCTCATCACTCAAATGTCGAAATTTTGACTAAGTATATAAGATCGGTTATTGCAATCAATCCGCATGATTCACTTTAGACTCACATAGCCCAATTTAATTTCATGCACACTCTCAATCTCATCCAATCTAATATGATAAAGCTTGATGGCTTAACATACAACACAAGCATGCAAAAACATAAAAAAGAATCAGAGAAGGACAAAATCACATAATCACACACATGAACTCCATATCCTTCCCCCACACCTAGAATGGGCATTGTCCTCAATGTCCAAAAATAATAAAAGCATAAAAGAGGGATGGAAATATAAGTACTCCCCTAGATTGAAGACGTCATATGCAGCTTTGAAATGAATGATTGCAGCTTCCTTTTCAAATTCCTACAAACAAAACAAACCAAAGAAAACAAGTAAAACACTCAAAGCAAACACTCAAAAGATATGCATAAAAAAGAAAAACATACAAAAGAAAGGGATACGGATGCAGTGCCTCCCATTAAGCGCTTATTTAAGGTCATAAGCTTGACCTTTAGCATATGTACATCATCCATTATCGAATGGATGCTTGAGTCCAAAAGGAAGCATGTTCAAACTCTATAAGGAACCTGGAGCAACTTCCCTCAAAGTAGGCTCCTTCTCAGCACGATGCTCCATGACTTCTGATGAGTAGAACTTTATCGTTTCGTCTTCATACTCTAATGTCCACTCGTCTTTTTAGGCATCGCCCTTCTCACACCAGGATGGTGTCTGTAAGAGTATTGCCAATGGGTGTGGAGACTCGACATCCTACTTGCCACCTTTAATCTTCAGCTCGCTTGCCCACAGGTCGTTCAACTCATATGTGATTAGCAGTTTTTCTTCTTCTTGCTTCTCTTCTTGTTCTTCTTTTTCTTTTACCTGTAAACAACTAGGAAAAGAAAACAAAATTCGGTTAGTGATAACATGAACTGCATTGCTTACCTGAGGAGGTTGCACATCCTCCATCTTTTCTCAAACTATAACCTCTTCCTCTTCTAACTCCGCTTGCTCTTCCTTTTTTGCCTTGGCAAATCGACTTGGAAAAGGGGGTGGAACAACCATATTCTGTAGAGTTGTTTGCGTCATTTCTGGTTTTTCAGATGTCTCTTTCGTCACTTCTTCTTCTACCTCTCTTCTGGAAATTTTCAGATGTGATTCTTGCAATTCCTTACCACTTCGTAATGTAATAGCCTTCGCACTTTGTTTGGGATTGATTTCTGGTTGTGCTGAAAAATTTTCAAAACTTTGTGCCTCTAATTGATTTATGGCGGTTGCCATTTGACTCATTTGATTTTCAAGATTTCAAATACTAGCTTGAGTATCCCGCTGAAATATCAAAGTGTTAGTGGCCAAAGATTGAACTATAGCTTTGAAAGAAGACTTACCTTCAAAATTGGATGTTATGTGTTATTATTTTCAAGGCACATACAATTGTCTAAATTGCTAGAAATTCATGGTAGCTTGTTGTCTTTGAAGATTCTCATAATGCAAATTCAGATGGTCGTGCTAAATCGGAAAAAATGGGTGCAAAACCTCCCACGACATTCACCTGTTCTGCGTTTTCTTCCTGTAAAACCAGACATGCGTTAGTAGAGTGTCCTAACATCAAACATATTCCATATACCTTTGCTTCTTCTTTCTTTGTAACCATAATTTGTCGCACCAAGGTTGTAAGGTCATCCAATCTTTTCTCCAATATGGTTACATTCACCTCATTCACGCTTTTTTTATCCATGCCCAGTACGTATCCCGAATTGTTGTGTATTGAAAGCCATATTCACTATCAAATCCCTCGGTACTTGCGTTGTTATGGATGTGAAATCCGCCACTTGATGGTTAAACCTGGAAGTGGCAACAGATAAAAACTTGTTAATGGGCATTTTTATATTAATTTTAGATACATAATTTATTAAAATCTTGTCCATTTATGTTTAAATTGCACTAATTAAGAGATGTTTGTTTTAATTTTAGGCACATATTGGATTTGGATGATGAGAGAAAAAAAAGTCAAAAATTGGGAGCTCTTTACAGCTAACAAAACACAATAGTTTGGCTTGGAAAAAATAATTAAAAAGGTACGAAGCTAGCTAGCTGGCAGTAGAGGAGAGAAGCTTTTAAAAAGCTTAGAAGACTTAGGGAGCTGAAAACGTTGAAGAGAGGAAATAAAAAGCCAAGGAAGCAGTGGCGGCGCAGAAAGTGAGCGGTGTTAGTTTGAATGAGACAAAATGGTTTAACATGGAGCAAAAACAAGGCAGTGGCAGCAGCAAATAAAGGAGAGCATGAGATTATCAACTTTCAAGGGATAGAAAACAAATGGTGAATGAAGTTGGCGGTATAGAAGGTTGGAGCAAAACGTGGTTATGCATGATAAATGAGAGTTGAAGGACCGTGAGGTTTAAGGGATTTTGAATATATAGAAACATCATCTTGGAGGTAGTTGATGGCATAACAAAAGAAAGGCAGCTGGCGGCAATAAAACAAAGAGAGAAAGGAGAGGCGAAGGTGGACCAAACTCAAATATTAATTGTCACATCAAGACATAGGACAAAAGAAGGATGCAGCTGGTGTAGAGATTGGAGGGAAAAAACATGTTTATATGTGTGAATTTAGGCATGAATGAGGGGCATGGATATTGAATAGGGAGAGCAACATCACACACATTAGCTGGTGAAAATAAAAAGAAGACGTTGGATACAAAATGGTAAAAGAAAGACATGTTGAGTGTGTGGAGATAAATAACGTAGCTGCTGTGGAGATTAGAGGACTTTTGAGTAGTAGGTGGAGTCCGGATCTCTGTCCAAGATTAGCATGGCAAACTCTGTCTAACGTTAAAATGACGTCATTTTTGTTAAAAATTTAAGAGATGCGTCCGGACTGTGTAGTACAAGTTGCCTACAGCGTTGACAAAATTTGCACTTCTGGATTTTTGTTTCAACGTTAACTATTCCACTTCTACTGATACACAATTTATTTATATAATGTATTTAGTAATTTATTTATTTATTTTTCATTTATGTACATAATAAATTATTTGTCTTTATTCTAAAAGTGCCTTAATTTTTGTTTGTTTGTTTAATTCTTTTTATCTTGATGATGAGTATA